>CM077163.1:55433196-55704212 GCA_039583875.1 Platanthera guangdongensis
TCCTGCCTTTCACAACTTTATAGGGGGTCTTGTTTAGCCCTTTAGTGATGGTAGCCCTATTTATAACATGGCATGCAGTGTTAACTGCTTCAGCCCAGAAATACTCTGGCAGTGATGTATCACTCAATAGGGTTCTACCAGCCTCTATCAAGGTCCTATTTTTCCTCTCAGCAATGTCATTTTGCTGAGGTGTTCTAGGTGAAGAGAATTCTTGAAATATCCCAAAGTCTTCACATAGTTTTGTCATGCTTTCAGATTGAAACTCAGTACCATGGTCACTTCTAATTTTGACCACAGCACAATTTAGTTCATTCTGAATTTGCTTGACAAAGCTGTAGAAGACACTAGGTGTTTCAGATTTCTGTCTTAAGAAGAACACCCAGGAAAACCTTGAGTAGTCATCTACAACTACAAGGGTATAGACCTTCCTACCTAAGCTGTGAACTGGCATTGGACCAAAGAGATCCAAATGCAAGAGGTACAAACACCTCACAACATCTTTGTTTTCTATGCTTTTAAAGATGGATTTAGTCTGCTTGCCCTTTTGACAAGCTGAGCAAATGCCATCTTTAACACACTTAACTTGAGGACCATTCCTCACTAACTCTTTGCTAAAGAGTTTGCTAATAGTCTTGTAGTTAAGATGGGCTAGCCTCTTGTGCCATTTGACACAATGAGAGACTGTCTCATCAGCTACAAGACAAACTGGAGAACCATTGTTCTCAATCATAATGTCTAGGCAGTAGACATTCCTCTTCCTATAACCTGTCAAAATGATCTCTTGATCACTTGACCTCTTGATATGACAACCATTTTTAACAAATGAGATGTCATACCCTACATCACTTAATTGACTTATACTTATTAGGTTGTGTTTCAACCCTTTAACATAAGCCACTTGAGTAATGGTAACTAAGTTTGAAGAAATGTTACCAAACCCTTTGATGATTCCTTTTTCAGAACCACCAAAGGTCACTTTAGGACCATTTTTGATTGGAATGTAGTCCTTCAGTAGTCCCCTAGTTCCAGTCATATGTCTGGAACATCCACTGTCCAAGTACCATGTAGGGGTATGGCCACTTGGACTCACCTGCAAAACAAATTAATGAACCTTAGAACCCAAAGTATTCTTGGGTCCTTGGTGATTGTTAGTTTGCAATTTGACAAACCTACCTACTGGCTTTCCAACAGGTAGTTTGGAACTCACTTTGGCACTCACATTGTGCCAACAGTCTACTGCAAAATGGCCAACTTTGCCACAGCACCAACATTCAAATTTATTGTACCTTTGCTTAGGTACTGCCTTGGCTGTCTTGACTACAGCAGGCTTGTTGAATGTTGGGGCTTTGCCCTTGGACTTATACTTGGACTGCTCAGTCCTTGCAGGTCTAACAAAGCCCAGTCCAGCTTTACCCTTGTGATGAACAAATTCATCAATTATGGGTAACACTGACTTAGGTTTAGAAAACCTAGCAACCAAGTCCTTCTCCTTCTGAAGATTGTTCTCCAGACACTTAATTTGATCATTCTTAAAAGTGATAGTTCCCATCTGAATCACAGTAATGTGTTTCAGCCTGGCTACCTCATTCAGTTTTTGATCAAATTGCTTCTCAAAATCTGTTGCATCAGCTTTAAGATCAGCAATTTCCTTTGCCTGACTTTTGGCTAGGGTCTTGCTTTTCTTGTAGGCTTGCAACAGTACCTTATATTCATCTATAAGCTGATGAATATCTTCCTCAGACTCAGATACATGCTCATCACTTGATGAAGAAGAATCTGAATCTGAACTAGAACAAGAAACTGAACTTGAACATGAACCTTGTACCTGACTGGGTCCTGGCTGCTCCAGGATTTTGGCACTGTCTGTCAAAGCCATTAGCCCTTGGCAATGACTGTCTTCTTGTTCATAAATTGACTCCAAGATCTGCATGAATTCTTCCTCTTCTTCTTCAGCAAACAGCCCTATGTAGGCTTCAGCCTCAGACTCAGTTTCTGAAGAAGAGATATCTGATAGAGTCTTCTCCTTCTTAGCAACAAAAGACTTTTCTTTCTTCCCTTTGAAGTGAGTCTTTTTCCTGTCACCAGATTCCTTTCTCTTCTCTGGACAATCTGCAATAACATGGCCCTGTCTATTGCAGCAATAGCAAACAATCTTTGAACCAGTTACCTTGCTTGATTTTGTCCTTTTCTTGTCATTCTTTGAAGACCTCTTTTTCTGATAAGAGTCTTCCTTTCCTTGTGATGTAGAAGGCCTTGACCTCCACTGTTTCTTTTTCAAAAACTTCTGAAAGTGTCTAGTGAAAGCAGCAAAGTCTTCATCACTTTCACTGCTCTTAGACTTTGTGCTGACAGACTCATCAGACTCTGATTCAACTACCTCTGGAGGTGGAGTTGAAGACTTATTCCTGCACTTTCTGGGAATTTCTGTCTTGAAAGCAACAGTTCTTTCTTTGTGCTCAGTCCTTGTTGATTTCTCCTCCTCTTTTCTCACTGTTAACTGCATTTCATAAGACAATAGCTTGCCAAACAGTGTGGGAGGAGGAATTTCCCCCAACTTAGCCATTTCTCTTATGGCACAGATCTTGGTGTCCCAATCTTTGGTTAGGGACCTTAAGAACTTGTCATTTAGTTCATAGTTACTGAACTCTCTTCCATAAGACATGAGTTCATTAACTATTCTGTAAAATTTCTTATAGCACTCAGTGATGCTATCACCCTTTCCTTGCCTAAAGCTTTCATACTCCTGATTTAGCAAGGACTTCCTATCTTGCCTAACTTCTTCAGAACCTTCCATATAGACAATGAGAGTATCCCACATCTCTTTTGCTGTTTTACAGTGAATTAAGTTCTGAAAAGTTGCATCATCAATGGCACTCACTATTATGTTCTGTGCCCTCTTGTCCATGGTGGCCAGGACAATTTCATCCTTAGTCATCTCAGAGAAAATCCTTTGGAGTTCTCTGGTTTGCATCCAATACTGAAATCTTCATTGGCACATAAGGCCCTTCCTTAACTGTGATGTAGATTCTAGGGTCAGAGGCTTCCATAAATAGCCTTACCCTTTCTTTCCAGATCCCAAAGATCTCCTTTCTGCATATGGGTAATTTCATGGAACCCAATTCCTTGTGATTCTCATATGAACCCATGTTTCTTGATTTTCTTGAAACTGTGTAATGCCTTACACTGAATCTGCCAAACAGGATCTCCTTAGACTGTTAGTCCTTGTTTTGAGGAACCTCCCTCTGATACCACTTGAAAGATATGGTACCTAAACACCTAGAGGGGGGGTGAATAGGTGACCTAATCCTTTTCTAACTTTATTGGCAGCAATCAGTTATATCACAGCAATCTAACTAGTTTATCACAGCAAACACATCATACACAGCAACAATTTCAGCACAGTACAGCACACAGTGATTTATAGTGGTTCCCTAAGATATGGGTACATCCACTTTCCCCCTTCGCCTATCTAGCAGTGTACTAGATTCGGCCAAAGTCCTGCACTGTCTCAGAACCCAAATTGGTTCCTACACCTCAGGCCCAAAGCCTTACAACTCAGCTTTATCCCAAAGCCTACACTCAGCCAATCAAGGCCTACACTCAGGCAACCAAGGCCTACACTCAGCCAACAAGGCCTACACTCAGAGATCTCTATCTCCTACACTCAGGCAAACAAGCCCTACCCTCAGCCTTTATAAATATAGGCTTACAATCACTCAGATCCAATGGATCCTACAAGTTAAAAATGTAATACAAGTAATAACTCTACAACTCAGAATTAAAGGAGGGGAGTTGAGAGATTCTTGATGAGTTCTTGGAAGAACTCAGCTGGATTCACCCTGACTTAGCTTTCTTCAAAACTTCTTGAGTAGAACTGAATAAGGCTGAATCCTCTGCAGTTGTTCCTTGACCTCTGCCACTTAAGATCCAGAATTGAATCTGAATCCTTCTTCTCAGCCTAGTTCCAGAGGCTGATTTCTTGGATGGAGCCCTCTCTCTCCAACTTCTTAGATCTGCACTTGAACTGCAAGATCTTCTTGTGTTGATCCTCTTTGTAACACTATAATTACTTCAATAATCTGATCAACAACTTTGAACTTTTTTCAACAACTTTCCACCACAGTTTCTGTAAACTATAGGTGCCTATTTATAGGCTTTCTTCATGGTAACCGGCTGGACCGGTTCATAACTGACTTCTGACAACTCTGACAGTTGCTGTAGACCGGCTGGAACGGCAGCTGTCAAGTCATCCAGTCACTTCTTGAAAATCTCTAACTGTCTGTAAGTGTCGAGACTTTCTGTCTTTAAGTGTCGACACCTATAGTCCAAGTGTCGACACATGTTGTGTAAGTGTCGACACAAGTCTACAAGGTGTCGACACAACTTCTTGTATATCTCGACACAGATTCTTCTGCATATGTCGACACTGAAATTGAGTGTCGACACAAGTACTTGTTCTTCTAGCTTTTGCTGAATTCTTCTATGTGTCGACACATCTCCTTTGTGTCGACACATCTTCTTGTGTTGAATCTGTCAAGTGTCGACACTGCTTCTTGGTGTCGACACATAGTCTTCTATGTTGAATCTTGCTGAGTGTCGACACAGCTCCTTGTGTCGACACACCTTCTTGTCATTGAGACTTCAGCTGAGTGTCGACACATTCCCATAGTGTCGACACTTGTACTTAGAATAATTTGTTTTTCTTTCTGTTCTTTGCTAAGTGTCGACACAGCTCCATGTGTCGACACTTTCTTCCAGTGTTGAGTCTTCAGCTGTGTGTCGACACATTGTTCTGGGTGTCGACACATACTTCAAATGCTGACTCTTCTGTTGAGTGTCGACACATTGTGTTGAGTGTCGACACTTACTTCAAGTGCAGACTCTTCTGCATAGTGTCGACACATTGTGTTGAGTGTCGACACTTGTACTTAGACTCTGCAGACTTTTGCTGAGTGTCGACACAGCTCCAAGTGTCGACACTTTCTGGTGTAGACACAGCTTCACTGAGTGTCGACACACCTCCTTGTGTCGACACTTTTTGTCTGCACTTTTCTTCACTGAGTGTCGACACAGCTCCAAGTGTCGACACTTTCTGTCTGGTGTCGACTCTGCATCCCAGGTGTCGACACAATGACTCCAAATGTCGACACAGCTTGTCTGGGTATCGACACAAGCTTTCTTAAGTGTCGACACTTTCCCTCTGGGTGTCGACACATGGACTTAGAAACTTTTTGCTTCAGTCCAGTGATTTCTTAACCTGCACAAGTAACTCAAACATACATCAAATACATTATGATGTATATCATTGATTTGGGTGAGGCTTCTTCAAATCAGGTACATTTGACCAATGTACCCAACAATATGGTCACTAATGAAATTATGTCGGACATCTATGTATTTAGATCTTGAATATGTACTGGATTGTTTGTAAGATAAATAGCACTCTTATTGTCATACCTTAATTCTACACTATGTTGATGTATGTCAAAGTCTTCTAGTGTTTATTTCATTCATAGGGCATGTGCACAACAACTAACTAGTGTAATATATTCGGCTTCGGTGGTGGAGAATGAAACAGAATTTTATTTCCTACTCCACCATGAAATTAGTGAAGGGCCTAAGAATTGACAAGTGCTACTAGTGCTCTTATGATTTAATGAACAACCAACATAGTCTGAATCAGAATAACCATGTAAAATAACTACTTTTAAATGTGATCCTTTGGGATTATCCTAAAATATAGCACATAAATAAATGTCAAACATAATATCGGGTCTAGATGCAGTTAAATACAATAATGATCCTATCATGCCTCTATATAAGATTTGATCAATTTAAATTCCACTTTCATCTTTGCCTAATTGTAGTGAAACACTTATAGAAGTATTAGCTTTCTTAGATTTTCAAATTCAAATCTTTTAAGAATATCATGAATATATTTAGATTGAAAAATAAAAATATCATGTTTTTGTGTAGTTTGAACTCCTAGAAAATAAGTAAGTTCTCCTAATATGCTCATTTCAAATTCATTTTACATAACTAAAATGACTTCATTATGCAACTCTTTATTAGTGGTTCCAAAAATAATGTCGTCCACATAAATCTATAAAATGACTTAATCATTATCAACATGCTTAATGAAGAGTGTACTATCTGCACTTCCAATTTTATAATCATTTTTTAACAAATATAAGGTCAATCACTACTAGAAATTTGACTTTTATTGACGAAGTAATTCGTCACTAAATATTGAATTGTGGTCACTAAAGACATTTAGTGACCAAATTCAACTCGTGACAAAGTGGTCACAAAAGGCCCGCCACTAAATGTTTACAGTGTCAAAAAATATGTCGTCACAAAAAGGATTTTTAGTGTCCAAAGCATTTTGGTCACAAAAAAAAATTCTAGTGACAGAAGTAGAATGGTCACTAAAATAACTTTTAGTAACGAAGTAATCGCGTCACTAATTTCCTTTAGTGACAAAAATAATTGTCACTAGATGTGCATGTTTAGTGATTAAACCATTTCAGCCACTAAAAATTTCAGTGACTAAAATAAAACGGTCACTCAAACAATTTTGTGTGATGGATAATGGCGTCACTAAATATTTTTAGCAACAAATCAATTTCATCACTATTTATGCATATTAAGCGACTACAATAACTCAGCCACTAAAAAATAATTTAGTGATAGGATTAATTTGGTCACTAAAAGTTCTTTTAGCAACCAAAGCAATAATGAAATTTTGTCATTATACTTTGTGCAATTTTTCACAAAATATCATAAAATTATTTCATTTGCAATTCACCAAAATTCATATTTGCACATTCAAATACAATAATAAACAAACTCAATTGCAATAAGGAGATTGTTCAATACACATTATTTCATTAACACTTAAAAGAGGGTGGGAGATAGCCCAAACCCCTCCATACAAAGTAATAACATAGATTATTTCACATGTTCATGAATGTTAGGGTGAAGAGAACCAAAAGAGTTTGAATGGCTATTGTGATCGAATATGAGAGATTTAGTAGATTGCTCCGACCAATGATGTGCAGGTTCCTCCCAGAGTCACCTTTCATGCATGGAGGAGTTGAAAATGATAGGCAGTCTTCTGATTCTTTTTATGGTGTCGATTATAATACAGTAATTCTGAAAATTGAAAATGAAGCAGCAAATATTAACTACCGTTAACTATATGAATTAATCATTTGCGCCACAAAAATTTAAATCAAAGTTGCTTACAGAAGTCACCCATCCTGTATACCTAAAAATCAGATGGAAAAATAAGTAATTACTCAAGAATTCAGCCGATATGTTCATGACCCGACCCCCCAAACACACACACAAACACAAAATCCCCGCAATTGAAACTCTTCAAACCTTCTCTCGGCCGCATCTTCACTTTCAAAACACATCTTAAACCTGGTCCCAGCAGAAATTGAATAGCTGCAGCTCTTTGTGAATTTCTAGTAAGACACAATGAACTCTGATTGATTAACCCTATATAAGTCACATAATTAGAAATAATAGCACAATAAGCATTATATTACTGACTAAAAAATTTTCCAAATACATTTGCTTCTCTTAGCATGAATACAACAAGAATGCTCCAGGATGGAGTTAATTAGATCTATTAGAAAACTATATTACCAAAAAGAAGTGCCTGAGCATTATATAACATACAAATTCACAGGTGCAGTCAAATAGTCGCACAAATGTCACATGCGCCCATGCACAATGAAGGAACATAATGATAATATATATTTCTATGTTAAAAATTTAAATAATACTAACACTTCAGCTGAAGAATCCCTAATAAAATCATAGGATAATGATAGTAATTTTGATTTTCCATAGAAAATTATTGATCTAAATTTAGATGGAATTGACCATATGTCCAAAATTTTATTCAAAATTTTGGTTATACTTGTATATAAAATAAAATAAAAAGGAATTTCATCTCTCAAACTCAGAATCAGTTCAGATTTTAATGCTACCCCTATCAGCATGCAGTTATTCAGGGTCAGCATTTCTATATCATGTGTGATTCTCCTTGTGTGTTACTAATCTAGTTCATAAAATCTCTCACTTTAGCTCTAGCCATTGATGGGGGACGAATCTACAGGTGACTTACTCTCAATGCCCTAACCTAAATGCAGTGCAAGCAACCACGACGCATGTAATGAAACCACGACAAACCATAAGATGAAAATGTGGACAATGCACACACGCAATTTGATGAACTTATGTGGACAATGCTTTTTATAGGGTGAAGGGATGCTAGAACTCAACAAGAAAAACATTGTTCCTGAATAATAATGCCATTTTTTAAAATATATTATATATATAATGAAAATTAGTGTAGAATATTAGAGAAATTTCCGAGCAGAAGAACAAGGATGCAAATTTTAATAAAATATTAGAAAACTGAAGATAAGAAAATGTACCGCATCAGATATATCGCAGTGCAGTTTTGTCATGGAAACACCTCTTCCAAGTTCATCATGGAACCCATAAGCAATGTACGTTTTGGGGCCTAAATCTGGGCTAGGAAGACCTTCAGGAATTCTTGAAGCAAGATTCATTATTCCAGCGACTGGATGAGTATAATCTTTGTAAGGAAGTGCAGCAATAAACTCAGAACAGTGTCTTGGCAAACGCTCTGCAAAGAAGCTAGATGGAGGCCAATCTTTCAGCTTCAACATCTCAGGCCATCCATTTTGATGAATACGGCCTTCCACATAGCCTCTAAAGAACTTGATGATATTAATTTCAACCTACACAATGGAAGTTTATGGAATACCAATTAAACGAATTTTAGGTATCAGAGGTTGGGTATGCAGTTAACCTTTTAATTTGTCAAGAAAACTCTTAAATTATTTAAACATAGTTACTAAAATCTTGATGTTACAAGATCAAAAATATATAACAAGTAAATTTTACCAAACTATTTAAAATTAGAAATAATTCTCAATTACCAAAAAAATATAGCTATGTAATAATAAGTAAAATGTTATAAGTTAATCAATATTTGGCTTACCTCACACCAATCTAGACAATCAATTGCCTTTACAGCATAACTGCCATCTTTAAACTTTTAGCTTTTTTCTCGAAGAGCCCTCCACATTACCATAGGGTCCCAAGTAAGACCAGTTGTTTTCTCAAGAACACCTCTAACAATTACTGGCACACCCCTTGCCCAATGCTTCTGAAAATATGCATACTCACCATCTTCTAACTCTAGTGCATTTAGGCAATAAAAAAAGTTATCATGGCAACTTCTTCGAAACACGGCCCTGCGTAGAGAAGAAGTTCTATGAACAACCACAGTAGCTGAACAGTTACAGGGCATAATGAACAAATTCTGGATGCATTGTCATTAACAAAGTTACAGTTATTGATTAACCCTTCAGCATTACTAATAAGCTTAGTCACCCAATTAGATTTAAAGGTGCGTTTCAGTGCAAGGAGACCACTGCCACATCCACCGAGCACTTTTGGAGGGCATGGAATGCTACAATCATTATTCACCCTGAAATCTGAAACCAAGAAAGAGCCATCAGCATATTAAAAACTGAATTAAAAACTATAGTAATCTCTGAAGTCTGTAACTGAAATTGGATCACCAATCAGACAACTAAGGATCAAGATTAATGCTAAGAAATATAGCACTGAATTAAAAACTGTAGTAATCTCTGAAATAAGTATTACCTCACATCTCTTGATTGATAGCAGGACTAAACATCCTCCAGTTTTTTCCACATTAGTAGCAATCACAGACATAAAACTCATAATAATTCATAGAATAATAGCATCAAGCCAAAAAAATCTTAAGAGATATTTTATCTATTCCTAAACAAACCCAAAACTTAATATACAGTTAGTCAAACATCATAAAAATAAAAGAGATAAAAGTTTATACCAGAGAAGATCCTTCTAAAGAGTCAGACAATATAAAAGTGAAAGAAAACTTGAAAAAGACCGACATTTTTACCAATATAAAATTACTTGAACAGATAAAACATAAAACAAGAAGAGCCAATATCAATTAGTGTTGTCCGCTTGATCCTCAGGTTCCCTTTGTTTCAGAAGAGCCAATATCTTAGACTCCATTCTTTGTGCTATCTGATCTTCCATCTCTTGAATATGAGTCATTCTTTGTGTCATATGATCTTCTATCTCTTGAATACGAATCACTCTTTGTGTCATCCGATCCTCCATCTCTTGAACATGACCAGTCATCTCCACGTCAAACTCAGCTCGAATCTCTGCTCGTAATTGTTGCACATTTGTACGTACACGCTCTGAAGGCCTTGGTCACGGCCCCATTCCAAGAACATAACCTGAACGATGTCCAAGTACGGTGGTGTAAGCATCTTCTAGGGTCAACTTATCTTCATTCTTCTCTCTTATTTGAGTGTCATGAAGTTCCAATAATTTTTTATATATTTCTTCTGCTGTTTCATCTTGCCACTCATTATCTTTCCCCTTGTGAGTTTTCTCCCACGACCTTACATATATGGGTAACTCTTCTTGTTTTTGTGGAGCTTCTCTCTACATATAAAAACAATAAAACATTAATTCTTAGTACTAGTACTACTATTAAGTTTAGTGAACATTACAATTGTTAAGAGAAGTACTTGCCATTTCATATATTGTTCTTGCGATAGACTTTGTTCCAACATGAGACTTCATTTTTTGTTGGCTCCAGTTTCGTTTATTGATCTCACTAATCCTCTATATCAACAAATCAATTAGAAAAATATTGTATGAGCAATGTACATAATTTAAGAGCAAAGAATTTTATACCTTGAATCGGGCACTGCCCCAGTAACTAATTATCCAATTCCAGTGAGTAGGATCGATGTCTTTAGGGCAATTTGCACGCCGTTGTGCATCAGTATTCCATTTCAGGTAATAATTAGCATGCAAATGGAAATGCCAAATATTATAGTGTCGACGGAGTGAAGATATCAGATCACCACGAACATGAGACTCATTTGGGAGATTGAATTCAGTCTAAAAATATAATATAAAACACCTAAAATAAGAGTTCAAAATACACAGCTAATAATAAATTAAAAATAATAATTTAAAATGTAATACTTACATAGATGATATTAATTATTTTGTCAACAATATCAATTGGAATATCAGACCATTTCTCCACATTCAGAGGAGCATGGTTCCTAACATAGCGCCCACTTTTTGTAATAAGCTCTTGAGCTCTATATCCAACCAATCTTCGCAGTTCTATTGGAAGTTGCACATCCACACTCTCTGCATTATTTTGTCTCCTCTTTAACCACTCAAGCCCAATGGTCGGGCTACGTTTCTTTTTTTTGCCACATTTATACCTGTCATTAAAAATTTTTTGTGTTAACATATTTCAAATATATCAAACGAAAAAAATATACGAGAGTTATACCAATATCAATATCATGCTCGGGATTTGTTGGATTTGCAGGTACAAGATCAGCGCCAGCCTGAACAGAAATGTATTCAACTACACTTTCAGCATGTGTATGTGGATTTTTGTTTATCAATCCTCGATCCAAATGTAACGATATTATTGTTTTTGATTCTTTTGTTTGATCTTTGTTGGAAGGTTCGCAATCCTGTTGAGTAAGAGATCTAACAAAGGAACGAGCTCATGCTGCAGTGGACCGTGGATGTAAAGTGGAAGTGTCGGTTTTCCAATCATGCGAACATTGTCTAGCACTTGTAGCATGTAGTGGTGAATTATCTGTAAGCCTTTCTATGTGAGAAGATTTAGTACTGCCACCAATAATTGTACTCCTCTTCATTTTTTTATTTAAATAACCTGAAAAATAACAATTTCAATTTATAGTAAATATTTAAAATAAAAATGTGTTTTAAACTACAATTGCATTGTATTGTAAATATGGAGAATTTACAAAACCGGATAAAACCAGATACATTAAAGGTTTGTAGTTTAGATATCATCCGCATCCTCAAGTTCTTCAATATCATCACCATCTTCATTTTCTTCAGTCGAAACTCTTCTTTGTATGGATTGATTTTTCTTCTCAATAGTTATAGCTGCAACATCAGTTCTTTGTAATGAAAGCACATGGTTATCATTATCTACAACATTACCAAGCATTGATCCTAAATCAACGTTTACATCATACAACTGAATTTCATCTTCAGTGAATTCTTCAAATTCTTTGGTTGGGACATCATAAAAGTGGCGTGCAACTTATTTTATGATCACTCGCCAATCTTTGTTTTTGTTATCAGGTACGTAATACAATTGTTCAACTTGACAAGCTAGGATATAAGGTTCGTTGCTTCTTAAATTATGTTTTGTGTTAACAGAAATAATTCTGTTGTTTTCTTCTTTGTAGCCTCTACCTTCATTGTATGTATCCCACCATTCACATTTAAATAAGACAATTTCTTGACCAACATCATACTCAAACTGAAGAATGTCTTTTAGAACTCCATAATATTCTCTGCCACCTGATTGCTCATCACCTTTAACAAAAACACCACTGTTTTGAGTTTTGCGCCTGATTTCACGTTCATAAGTATGAAACCTAAATCCATTAACAATATAACCAGAATAATGTATCGCCCCTCTTTTTGGGCCACGGGCCAACTGCAAAAAATCTTTTCTAGCTCTTGAGTCTCCCTCATAATATAACTTGGATATCTGATGAAAACCTAATATAAGCACACACATTAAATATAATAACAAGTTGACGTTTAAAAACAAGATGTTATACTTACCAGTGACTCAAACCATCTAACAAAAGTAGTCGTGTGTCTTTTTCCAATATCTTTAGAGTGTACATGTTGAAGCTCTTGACAATGTTGCCTATTAATCCAAATTTTATTAAATTAATTACATTACATAAAAATAATACAACTATAAAGAGTAATAATTTGAAACTCACTTTATAAATGGTTCTACTTCTGGACAATTCCTTAGTATATACAGTTGAGCCTGATGCCAATCTTCATAATCAAGATCTTTTTCTATTCCTTTACAGAATGACCTCCCATTTTTTTGAAAAATGGACAATTTCGAATCTTGCACAAAATTTCCTTCTTCATTTCTATTTGGGCGAATAAGCTTTGTTTCAATTTTATTTATATATCTCGAACAAAAATGTCAAACACTCGTGTACAAGGTATCCATTCGTCATTGAACCTTCTGGGTGTGCTTTATTTCGCACAAATGATTTGAGTGTACGTAAATATCTGTTGATTTCAAATATTTTAGCATACATAACATGAAAAGGTCAAAAAAATGATTAATTAATTATTAAACATACCTCTCATTTGGATACATCCATCGATATTGTACTGGGCCAGCGATTCTTGCTTCTTGTGCAAGATGAATTGGTAAGTGCATCATGATTGTAAAAAAAGGTGGAAATATTCTCTCAAGTTTGCAAAGTGTGATAACAATATTTTGCTCGAGTTTATCCAACACCTCTGTACTTAGTACCTTAGAGCTCAACTCCTTGAAAAATACACTTAATTCAACTAGAGGGTCATAAACTTCTTTGCAAACAATGCCACGAAAAGCAGGAGCAAGTTAATACAACATGAAGACATGACAGTTGATGAGTACGATTATGATAGGCTTTTTACTATCATAATTGTAATCATGTCTACTATTTCCTACCCCTTTTTGTGTTGATTTCATGATAAGAGTAAAGAAATTGTCGTATCATAGATAGAAGAGCGTATTTAGAAGTCTTTAGCAGTTCTTGTAATAAACTATTTACTGAGTCTATCATTTTTTTTATTGCAGGTAATGCCAACCAATGGACCTAAAAGTCTCGGAGCAAACAGAGGAGTTCACCGAGTCTACATGGCTGATGACAGGACGAAAATTTGGTGCACACGGCCTGACACACGGCCGTGTGCCTACCCGTGTCCTATGCACCTGGAGCTGAAGAATCTGGACGCAGACGATGGAACCTCACACGGGTAGTGCACACGCCCGTGTGCATACCCGTGTCATCTTTGCACACGAATGCCGACCAACCCGTGTCTGAGGAACACGGCCAAACACACGGCCGTGTCCCTACCCGTGTCATCTGACACGGTCCACGACCAGACACGCCTGCTCGTGGGGAACCGCCCAGGAACCGCCCAGGAACCGCCTAGGAACCATCCACACGGCCTGCCACACGGCCGTGTGCGACCCCGTGTCCGACCTGTTTGCAAGGGAACTATAAATTTCATGTAGAAAAATTTGTTTAGAACTTTTGGATCATTTCTGGATTGGAGAACTGCTGGAGGCCGAGGGGGAGCATCCAAGACAAGGAAGATTGAAGGGTATTCCATATGTATTTTTATTTAATCTTTAACCCCTTTGAATCCTTTCTTTCTCTTGATGATCCATCTTCAATTTATGTTTTAAATTGCATGAACTTCTATTTGAATATTCTAGTAATCATGTATCACCTTGTTTATGTTACATTTGTAGTATTTTATTTGTGTTTATGCTTGCAAACAAAGAGTTTAATCCTCCTTATGAATTACTTATTTGTTTTACACAATTTGCAATTGGCTAGATTGAGAAATTGGTTATTTGCAATGATTTTGGTATGTTCATATTGTGATGATAATTCCCTTTGTAATTCAAACTTTATGATCGAGAGATATTTTGTTTGGAAAATTAGAATACGAATAAAAGGATTCATGTTAATTTAGAGATAAAATTCATGAATTTATGTAGTAATAAAGGTACTTTACTTAATGCGAACTTGAGTGTTATGAATTGTTCGAGAGAAAATTTACTCTCTTAGGTTTAGATTTGGAATTGCTCGAGAGAGAATTTTGATGACAAATTAACCTTTACATTGCACAAATTTAACAGTCTTTTCATGTCATGATCGCTTAGAATTGAACTGATAAATGAATTTGTTCATGTAATTATTTAAAAGCTTCATGTTGTTATCATTTTTATTTCTCCAATACTGAATCATCCAAATGGTCATAGTTAGGTTAATGTAGTTTAAATATCACTTTTGTTTAGAGGTATGATAATAAAGAGAGGGTGAGTACGAATAGTTGAAACGACCCTGTGGAATACGACACGAGATGTAGATTTCTCATATATTACGATTGATAGGTGCGCTTGCCTGAATGCTAATTCAATCTATTTTAAGTCCATCTACATAGTTGTATTAGAATGTAGAATGAAATCACATTGAGTTATTACTTGTTAGCAAGAAAAATCATCAAGTTTTTGGCGCCGTTGCCGGGGATCGTTTTCAATATTTTGAAATCCTAATCTTTATTGATCTACCAATTTTCATTTATATAGTTGTAAATTAGTATTTGAATAATTATATTGCGTAATATTTTTTTGTAGTCTGTTAGTCTATGACCAGGGGCAGAAATTCTGGGCTAGTACCATTTCTTCCTGACCCAGAACGAATTCTCCATAACACTAACTTAAGGGACGTGGGAATTAATACCACAGATAATTCAAACGGACTATCAGAAGAGGAGACAGTAAACCAAGGAGAGAATCATCTTGAAAACTTAGATACAATGGCCAACCAAAATGAGCAAACCATGTCTGACTTTGCTAGACCTAATCTCCAAGGAACCGGGTCAAGCATCGTTAGACCACCGATAGCAACCAATAATTTTGAATTGAAGCCTAGTGTGATACAGATGGTTCAACAGTATGTCCAGTATGATGGCTTGCAAGATGAGGATCCTAACACCCACTTGGCCGGATTCTTAGAGATATGTGACACATTTAAGATCAATGGTGTTTCCAACGACGCCATTCGATTGAGATTGTTTCCATTTTCTTTAAGGCATAAGGCGAAGCAGTGGTTGAATTCCTTACCTAGAGGGTCGATCACTACTTGGGACATGATGGTTGAGAAGTTTCTGATGAAGTATTTTCCACCTGTGAAGACTGCGAAGTTAAGGAATGACATCTCTACGTACATTCAATTGGAGTCTGAATCGTTGTACGACACATGGGAATGATTCAAGGAGTTATTAAGGAGATGTCCCCACCATGCTCTACCTTCATGGCTTCAGATTCAGACCTTCTATAATGGTCTAAATCCAGCCACCAAACAAATGATTGATGCGGCTAGTGGAGGAACTTTGAACAACAAGACACCTGAAGCGGCTCAACAGTTGATAGAGGACATGGCAATGAATAAGTACCAATGGACTACGGTAAGACAAAAGCCTAGCAAGCCTGCAGGAATTTCTGAAGTAGATGTCGTCACCGCCTTAGCTATGCAAGTGGAGAAACTTCACCAAACGATGGACAACCTTGCCTTAGCATCACCTTCCATGGCACCTCAACAATGGGACCCTTCATGCACTGGAATGCCTGGATGTGAACCGCAAGTTCAAGAGCATGTTGACTATATGGGTAACAATATTAGACCACCTTTCAATCAAGCCAACAACCCATATAGCTCTACATATAATCCTGGATGGCGAAACCACCCCAATTTCTCTTGGGGAGGACAAGGAAATCAAGGGAAGCAACCCATGTTTGGACATCAACCACAGTTGGAACCAAGGAAGCCTACATTGGAAGATGTGCTTACCAAGTTCATGCAAACTACCGATGTAGCCTTCCGAAATCAAGAGGGTTCAATTCGGAACTTGGAGAATCAGATTGTTCAGCTTGCAAGGATGGTTTCTGAAAGGTAGCAAGGAACACTTCCTGGGAATACAGAGATAAATCCAAGGGAGCATGCAAAAGCTGTTCAATTGAGGAGCGGAAAGGAGTTACAAGACCCAAGGCCTGCAAAAGAAGCACCTCAATTGGAGTCTAGCGGCGAAGGACCAAGCGAGATGAACGTACAACCGATGGAGTACCAACCAGCATTACCATACCCAGCAAAACTTAACAAGGAGCGCATGGATGCGCAGTATGGTAAATTTTTATCTATGTTTAAGCAATTACATGTTAATTTACCTTTTTCTGAAATTATTCAAATGCCTAAATATGCAAAATTTCTTAAGGATTTGATTTCTAATAAAAAGAAAATAGAAGAATTATCATTAGTAACATTAAGTGAAGATTGTTCTGCTATTTTGCAAAATAAATTGCCACAAAAACTTAAGGATCCTGGTTCATTTTCAATTCCATGCGTAATCGGTGATTTACAAGTAAATAAGGCTTTAGCAGATCTAGGAGAAAGTATAAATTTAATGCCTTATAAACTATATCTGAAACTAGGCCTAGGAGAACTTAGCCCAACAAGAATGAGTATTCAATTAGCAGATCGATCAGTTAAGTATCCTAGAGTAATAGTAGAAGATGTATTAGTTAAGGTAGATAAATTTATATTTCCTGCTGATTTTGTTATTTTAGATATGGATGAAAATATCGAAGTACCACTCATACTAGGTCGTCCATTTCTAGCTACATCTAGAGCACTTATTGATATTTTTGATGGTAAATTAGTATTGCGAGTAGGAGAAGACGAAGTCACTTTTCAAATTGGAAATACTATGAAACAATCCTTAGATAACGATGATTATTGCTATTTTTCTCATGGTATTGATGACTTTATGTCTTCTATAAATTCAAATTTTTATTATAAAGATCCTTTAGAAATTTGCATAACTAACAACTATCTAGAAGATGATAAAAATGATGACATTACTGAACATTATTTTTTCTAGAAAATTATGTTGCTATGAATAGAACAACGGAATATAGTTTAATTACTGAAGGAAATCATGAAATTCTTAAGAATAATACTAAGGATCCACCAATAGTAGAATTAAAAAAATTACCGGATCATCTCGAGTATGCATTCTTAGGAACAAATTCTTCGTACCCAGTTATCATATCTTCAAATCTTTCCAATATTGAAAAAGAAAAATTGATAACTGTATTGAAGAAATGTAGAGGTGCAATAGCGTGGCAAATATCTGATATAAAGGGTATTAATCCTAGTTTTTGCACTCATAAAATTCTTTTGGAAGAAAATTATAAGTCGTCTATTCAACCGCAACGTAGGCTAAATCCTAATACGAAAGAGGTAGTTAAGGCTGAGATTGTGAAGTTATTAGATGCTGGTATTATATATCCTATTTCGGATAGTTCATGGGTTAGTCCTGTCCAAGTAGTTCCTAAGAAGGGTGGCCTGACTGTGGTAGCAAATGATAGAAATGAATTAATTCCAACGCGAACAGTAACAGGTTGGCGTGTCTGTATAGACTATAGGAAATTAAACGATGCCACTAGGAAAGACCATTTTCCTCTTCCTTTCATTGACCAGATATTAGAACGCTTATCAGGACACTCTTATTATTATTTTCTAGATGGACTTTCTGGATACTTTCAAATTCCTATAGCACCAGAAGACCAAGAGAAAACAACATTTACTTGTCCATTTGGTACCTTTGCCTATAGACGTATGCCTTTCGGGTTATGTAATGCACCCGCCACATTTCAAAGGTGCATGCTAGCCATCTTTAACGAGTATGTTGAAGATATCATGGAAGTGTTCATGGATGATTTTTCGGTTTTTGGCGACTCCTTTGAGTTGTGCTTGAATAATGTAGAGAAATTTCTTAGGAGGTGTGAGGAGACGAACTTAGCGCTTAGTTGGGAGAAGTGCCATTTCATGGTATAAGAAGGGTTAGTACTTGGCCATAAAATTTCAAGCCAAGGAATTCAAGTAGATAGAGCAAAAATAGAGACCATAGAAAAATTACCACCACCAACCTCCGTAAAGGCAGTGAGAAGTTTCTTAGGACACGCTGGATTTTACCGCCGTTTTATTAAAGACTTCTCTAAAATAGCTAAACCACTTACAAGGCTTTTAGAAAAAGACACACCTTTTATTTTTGAACAAGAGTCTCTACATGCCTTTCAGTTCTTAAAAGAAAAATTAATTAATTCTCCTATTATGATCGCACCTGATTTTAGTCAACCATTTGAGATCATGTGTGACGCTACTAGTTTTGCGGTAGGGGCTGTTTTAGGACAACGCCGAAACAAACATTTTCACTCAATATATTATGCTAGTAAAACACCTAATAATGCATAGGAGAATTATACAACTACTGAAAAAGAACTCCTAGCAGTGGTATTCGCCTTTGATAAATTTAGACCATATTTAACATTGTCCAAAGTGGTAGTTTATACGGATCACTCTGCACTTAGATATTTGCTAGCCAAAGCAGAAGCAAAGCCTCGTTTAATCCGATGGGTTCTTCTTCTACAAGAATTTGATCTAGAAATTAGGGATAAACGAGGAGCAGAAAACTTAGCGGCAGATCATCTTTCACGTTTAGAAAACTCACTACGATCAATGTTAGATGAATCTGAAATTTCTGATACATTTCCTGAGGAATCATTATTTGCCATATCTACCAATATACATCTAGATTATCCATGGTTTGCAGATTATGCAAACTATCTTGTGGCTAAGGTCCTTCCAAAAGACTTTTCATATCAGCAGAAAAAGAAATTTTTCTCTGACTTGAAATATTACTTTTGGGAGGACACTTTTCCTTTTCGGATATATGTAGATTCTGTTATAAGAAGGTGTGTATCAGCGGAGGAAGGTTGGAAGATTTTGGAGCAGTGTCATTCAGGTCCTGCTGGTGGTCACTATGGAGCGAATCGCTCCGCTAAAAAGGTTCTTGATTCCGGTTTTTATTGGCCCCTTCTATTCAGGGATGCCCAAAGGTATGTGCTTTCATGTGATTCTTGCCAAAAAGCAGGTAATATTTCTAAATTACATGAAATGCCTCAAAAATTTATCCTTGAATGTGAAGTATTCGATGTGTGGGGTATAGATTTTATGGGACCATTCCCAGTTTCTTTTGGGAATAAATATATTTTGGTAGCTGTAGATTATGTATCAAGGTGGGTTGAAGCGCAAGCTTTGCCTACTAATGATAGTAGGGTTGTAATTAGATTTTTGAAATCCTTATTCGCACGATTTGGCACACCACGTGCACTTATTAGCGATAGGGGTTCACACTTTTGTAATCTACAACTAGACAAAGTATTAGAAAAATATGGAGTTACACATAGGATAGCCACTCCGTATCATCCTCAAACTAGTGGGCAAGTTGAAGTTTCCAATAGAGAGCTTAAGAGAATCTTAGAAAAATCTATAGAAGGGAATAGGAAGCAGTGGTCTAGGAAACTTAACGACTGTTTATGGGCTTATAGGACCTCCTACAAAACACCTATAGGGACCACCCCCTTTAGATTAGTCTACGGTAAATCTTGCCACCTACCTATAGAATTAGAACACAAATCGTATTGGGCAATACGCTCCTTAAATTTTGACACTAGTTCTATAGGAGAGAAGCGTAAACTTCAACTTAACGAATTAGATGAGTGGAGAACTATGGCCTATGAGAACTCCCGGATTTATAAGGAGAAAACCAAACTATTTCATGACCGTCACCTTCGCAAACCCAAGGTATTCCAAAAAGGTGACCAAGTCCTCCTTTATAACTCCAGATTACGTTTATTCCCAGGGAAGTTAAGGTCTAAGTGGTCCGGATCCTTCAAGGTTAAAGAAGTCTTTCCCTACGGTACCATCGAGTTAACTCACCCTGAGAAGGGAGATTTTAAGGTTAATGGTCACCGACTTAAACCTTATTATGGTGAAATCCCTATGGACTTCGCTCGTCTAGAGACTTGCCTCCGTCTAGATTAATTTCATATTAACTATAGTAGGTGTTTTTAAGTATTCTTGTTTTAGTATAAATCTAATTAGTTGCAATGAAAAATTAAAGAAAAAAAATTTTAATGAAAAGAAATTTCCATCAAATTTTAATGAGAGAAAAAAAACATTTCTGTAAAAAAAAATTTTTTTTTTCAAAATGGGAGTGGCACACGGCTCCCCACACGCCCGTGTGGGTAGCCGTGTACATGACACAGGCTCAAGCCCAGCCGTGTGGATTAATTCCGGAAAAAGGCCAATTTCATCCCGAGCACAACACGGGTTCGCACCAACCCGTGTTCCTAGCCGTGTTTATCGCTCGACGATCGTCAAGACCGATGTATCGAGAAACCGGACACGGGCGTGTCGGATAACACACGGCCGTGTCACCTACCTACCCATGTTTGTGTGCCGTACCAGCTGCGACACGGGGCAACACACGGTCGTGTTGCAGCCTGTGTCCACCTGACGTACTGTCCCCGGCCAGTTTGACCACACTGACCGAGGCAGCCCCATGTTCCACGAGGCCTCGGATCCCCTAACACGGGTGCACACACGGCCGTGTGCGCACCCGTGTTCCATTTTTTTACACGGATCGACGCACCCCGTGTTCCACGAGGCTGCTGATTCCCTAACATGGGTTCACACACGCCCGTGTGCGAACCCGTGTGCACCCCCTATAAATATGGTCGTGTGGATTTTCTTTTGTGCTCATTCCAATCCTCTCCCAGCATCAGTTCTTCCATAGCCTGATCCTCAAGGCGCTTTCTTTTCCAATTCTCGTCCCCCTTCAATCGTATCTTCCCCTTCTACATTATGTCTTCCGAAAGAAGTGGAGGTCGCCGTCACCGACCGAAATTACAACTCTCAACGGAGAGGCGGGATGCCGCTGCTCCGCTAATTTTCACCGATGCATCACACACCGCCCGCTTCAACCGCTTGCAATCAAAAAAATTTCAAGATATCCGTATAATTGATTGGAGCGTACTTGAAGAGATAAACTTAGCTGGAGATGTCAGGGGGTTAATTTCTGTAACGGGGTGGGGTCAATTTTTTGCCATAGAGGAGTTAGGCTTTAGGGAACTCACCTTAAAGTTCATATCTTCGTTTTAATCCAGCTTTCGGCCTAACTTCATCGATGCGCCGCACGCGCCCGAGGGGATAGTTTCATTTCGAGTGGGTGGCACATTTTATACACTCACCATGCTCCAATTCACCCAATATTTAGGGGTGTATGAGGAGTCGTTTATTTTTAGTGCTGCCTACCCCGAACTCCACTTCGAACTCCCCAACCGCGATATGGCCGGTGGTATCTGGCGCCAGATTTCTTTTGACACTGGCGCCTACGAGGCCAAGAGATCTAAGACATCTAAATTGATTTCCCCCGCCCTCCATTACATCCACCATCTCCTTAGCCACACGTTGAGCGGCCGGGGCGAAAGCTCCGGAGTTGTTAGTAGACAGGACCTGTTATACCTCTACAGCATGACTTCACGATATCCTCTACATCTCGGTTATCTTCTAGCCCAGTTCATTCTCCATCAGGCTGACACCCCTCGTATAGGGTCTATTTGTGTAGCACCCTACATTACTCGCCTCGTGAAGAATATGGGCATCTTTTTAGCCCTCACCCAGATGACAGTGGTCGCAAAGACCGTGCCTATCACGATGGCTAGTCTTCGCGCCCTCCGCCTCGTCACCGCCCGTCAGGGCCGGGGAGGGGTTATATATTCTATTGCTCGACGTGGACCGCATGTACAGGATGACAGTGATGATGAGATAGATCCTGACCTCGACGTGCCGTTGGTGCCTCCACCCCATTCCACTTACGCTCAGGGCGAGTCGTCTACTGCACCTCCTCCACCTCATTCACGATACTCGCGCGAGTTTCGACAGTTTTTCGACACCGAGCTATCGCCGCGCCTACAGGACATTAAGGAGTCGCAGAAGCGGACCGAGGACCTCCTCATATAGATCAGAGACCACCTTGGGCTCGCCCCTTGCCAGCCGCCAGCTCCAGCCCCGCCTTCCTTCCCAGACGATACGACAGGCCACCATGATTACTTCTGATATGTATAGATGTAGTGTTATCTTTATGTATCGTATCTTGTATTTTTTTTTCTATATCAGTATATTCAGTTCTGTCAGCTATTATATATTAGTGCATTCCATTACAACTCCTGTTTCTTTACTGTGCTCTTCTACTTATTATGATAGCAGTTTTTTTCTTATATCATCATGAAATCACTCTATGTCCACTTTTTACATTGCACTGAGGACATTGCAAATCTTAAGTCTGGGGGTAGAATGGTTATTCATGTGGTTACAATTGATTCTAATCTGCTTATCATAATACTCAAGTTGTTATACCCCCCTACAAATTTTTGTTTGATCGTTTAAGCTCTCATTATTCTTTCATTTGGGATTATAAATATTTAATTTAACTTCGCACACTGATTAAAATGAATTGATGTAGACTCATAGAGTATTCAACTTTGTTGATTTCGTAATTAAGCATAGAAATTTTTTTAGCTTAATTTTCTCTATATAATTTAATTTTAAGATTACTCTATATTAGTAACTATCCAACACTCTATTTTAGAAAATATACTTATCTATAATAAAGTGAGTCGATGAGTGTAACATTTTTATAATTTGGTATTAGGGCTTTAAAATTAAAAATTACTCCCTATTGATGTCTAGGACTCACCCTCTAGCATTCCTCATAACATTACATAGGTTAATTAGTAAGGGCGGAAATGACTTAGGCCTCCTATTGGATAGCTTGAGCCTTGTTATCCCAACAACCTTTAACATGATACCCTTGCACACCCAATTTGAACCTAATCCCCATCCTTTTGATGCTCTACTATTAAAATTCACCAAGGCCAAATCCTTACCTATTAGCACACCTATCATTGATGCCTGCTTGGAATGATTTGTTCATTGTGATATGTGGCCTGAGTGTGTGTATCCTTGCACCCACTTGGAATGATCCCTACTTTGAACCCAAAAAAAAGACATAGTGATATGTGGCCTGAGTGCGTGTATACTTGCACCCACTTGGAATGATCCCTACTATGGTCCCTGGTTAAAATATATATATATATATATATATATATATATATATATATATATATATATATATATATATATATATATATATATATAAATAGAGTGCCCTTCAAAATGTGGGAAATATACAAATTGCAAAGCCTGGGGGTGTTTACATAAAATTGAAATATGTTAAGGTATCTTCCAACAAAAGGCTCAATCAAGATTTAGGTGTGAAAAATTCGTCGAACTTATCCTTCATTACCTCACCTTTAATCTTCTATCCTAAGCCAAAAAGGCTACACCAAAATTCAAGTCCTAAGGATCCAACCTTACTAATTCTAAATTGTGTTGTGATGAGGGTGTAAAAAGGGTAAGCTCATGATTATCAGTAAGAGTACTTATAAGCTTTGAAACACTAATATGTATCTTATAGAGATTGTTATTTTCTCCTCATATTTGTTAAAGATGACTATACTTTTATTTCTAAAAGCGAGTGAGAGATAGTTAAAATGATATATTAGAGAAATTTTAAGATAAATCTATATTTAGAAAAGTCTGCTAAATTATTTCCTATGCGATTACATCATCAAAGTTCTCTTATATTCATAGCAACCAGTGTGCGGAGGCAAAATTATTTAATGGTAACCCAGGTGTTTGAATTAGTTTGCTTAGGGACAAGCAAACATCCAAGTCTGGGGGTTTTTGATGAGTACGATTATGATAGGCTTTTTACTATCATAATTGTAATCATGTCTACTATTTCCTACCCCTTTTTGTGTTGATTTCATGATAAGAGTAAAGAAATTGTCGTATCATAGATAGAAGAGCGTATTTAGAAGTCTTTAGCAGTTCTTGTAATAAACTATTTACTGAGTCTATCATTTTTTTTATTGCAGGTAATGCCAACCAATGGACCTAAAAGTCTCGGAGCAAACAGAGGAGTTCACCGAGTCTACATGGCTGATGACAGGACGAAAATTTGGTGCACACGGCCTGACACACGGCCGTGTGCCTACCCGTGTCCTATGCACCTGGAGCTGAAGAATCTGGACGCAGACGATGGAACCTCACACGGGTAGTGCACACGCCCGTGTGCATACCCGTGTCATCTTTGCACACGAATGCCGACCAACCCGTGTCTGAGGAACACGGCCGAACACACGGCCGTGTCCCTACCCGTGTCATCTGACACGGTCCACGACCAGACACGCCAGCTCGTGGGGAACCGCCCAGGAACCGCCTAGGAACCGTCCACACGGCCTGCCACACGGCCGTGTGCGACCCCGTGTCCGACCTGTTTGCAAGGGAACTATAAATTTCCTGTAGAAAAATTTGTTTAGAAATTTTGGATCATTTCTGGATTGGAGAACTGCTGGAGGCCGAGGGGGAGCATCCAAGACAAGGAAGATTGAAGGGTATTCCATATGTATTTTTATTTAATCTTTAACCCCTTTGAATCCTTTCTTTCTCTTGATGATCCATCTTCAATTTATGTTTTAAATTGCATGAACTTCTATTTGAACATTCTAGTAATCATGTATCACCTTGTTTATGTTACATTTGTAGTATTTTATTTGTGTTTATGCTTGCAAACAAAGAGTTTAATCCTCCTTATGAATTACTTATTTGTTTTACACAATTTGCAATTGGCTAGATTGAGAAATTGGTTATTTGCAATGATTTTGGTATGTTCATATTGTGATGATAATTCCCTCTGTAATTCAAACTTTATGATCGAGAGATATTTTGTTTGGAAAATTAGAACACGAATAAAAGGGTTCATGTTAATTTAGAGATAAAATTCATGAATTTATGTAGTAATAAAGGTACTTTACTTAATGCGAACTTGAGTGTTGTGAATTGCTCGAGAGAAAATTTACTCTCTTAGGTTTAAATTTGGAATTGCTCGAGAGAGAATTTTGATGAAAAATTAACCTTTACATTGCACAAATTTAACAGTCGTTTCATGTCATGATCGCTTAGAATTGAACTGATATATGAATTTGTTCATCTAATTATTTAAAAGCTTCATGTTGTTATCGTTTTTATTTCTCCAATACTGAATCATCCAAATGGTCATAGTTTGGTTAATGTAGTTTAAATATCACTTTTGTTTAGAGGTATAATAATAAAGGGAGGGTGAGTACGAATAGTTGAAACGACCCTGTGGAATACGACACGAGATGTAGATTTCTCATATATTACGATTGATAGGTGCGCTTGCCTGAATGCTAATTCAATCTATTTTAAGTCCATCTACATAGTTGTATTATAATGTAGAATGAAATCACATTGAGTTATTACTTGTTAGCAAGAAAAATCATCAACAGTCATGAGCTTTCATTCTGGACACTTTACCCTCTTTAACATTTACACATCTTTTTATATTTGATGAATACCCATCCGGAACTTTCAAATTCTCTAAAAAACTGCATATTTCCCTTTGTTCAGCCAATGTCAATGTATAGCATGCTAGTGGAATGACATAATGATCATCTTTTTCTACCAGGGGTAATTCTGATCTCAACCCCATTTCCATAAGGTCTTGTCTAGAATCCAATCATCCTTTTTCTTTCCATCAATGTTTAATATAGTACCCAATATATTATCGGTAATATTTTTTAAAATATGCATGTAATCTAAACAATGGCGTATCTCAAGTATACTCCAATACGGTAATTGAAAAAAAAATACTTCACTTCTTCCAGTTGTACGGAAGAGAAGTTTCATCCCGCCTTCTTTTCTTTTGCAGCTTTCCAAAAATCACATTATCATATTCTTTTAGCAGCCCTAATATGTCATCCCCTGATGGGACTTTTTGAGCGGGCCGAGTTTCAATTGTTCCATCAAAAGACTTTTTATCTTTTCTCCATCTATGATTTGAATCCAGAAAATGTCTATTTCCCATGTAGCATATCTTAGAACTATTCTTCAACCGACAATGCCATGTATCTTTATTACAACATGGACAAGCAAGCTTACCCTTCGTGCTCCAACCTGAGAGGTTAGCATAAGATGGAAAATTATTTATCGTCCACAACACAGCAGCGCGCATGTTAAAGTTGCACTTACTATAGGAATCATAAGTGCATACCCCAGCTTCCCATAAAATTTTTAACTCATCAATCAAAGGTTGTAAATAAACATCTATATCATTCTCAGGTTGTCCTGGACCGGGAATAATCAAAGATATGATAAAATTAGGCGTTTTCATGCATAACATTGGTGGCATATTATATGGAACTAAAATAATTGGCCACACACAATAATTTGTGCTCATAAGACCAAAAGGTTTAAACCCATCACTTGCTAAGCCAAGCCTAACATTTCATGCATCGGATGAAAATCCTAGGTGTTTCTCATCAAATGACTTCCAAGCAAAGGCATCAGCTGGATGTCGCAATTTTCCATCATCGCAACGCTTTTCTTTATGCCATCTCATATCCTCGGCCGTCCTAGAACACATATACAATCTTTGAAGTCTAGCTATCAAAGGAAAGTGTCGAAGAATCGTGTTTGGTATATTTTTGCTCTTTCTTGACAACATGCTACTTTCTAAAATATTATTTATGTTGCTTGATTTCCACCTGGACGTACCACAAGTTGGGCAACTTTAAAAATCTGCAAACTCACCACGATAGAAAATGCAATCATTCAAGCAAGCATCTATCTTCTTAGACTCCATTCCAAGCACTTGTATGTAATTGTTGGCTTCATAAAAACTACTTATTATTTTTTCACTACAAGGAATTGCTCTTTTTAAAACTTTAAGTAATTCAATAAAAGATTGATCAGACCATCCATAATCGGATTTAAGTGCAAGTAACGTAACCATAAATTGAAATTTTGAAAATTCTTTGCAACCGGGATATAGTTCTTGTTCAGCGTCATTTAACAAATTATAAAAAATTTTAGCTGCTTCATTGGGGTCATCATGACCTTGTTCTTGTCTAATCTCATTATTGTCAGTAAAACAAATATTAACATCATGTAGCAGATCATGCATATCATCATGCTCTAAAATCTCTTCTTCATCATCACTCACACCAGTTGGGCTAGTGTAATAATCTTCTCCATGACATGACCACCATTTATATGTCTTTATAATTCCATTCAAAATTAGATGCACAAAGACAATTTCTCTAGCGTGAAATTTACAATTTCCACATTTATAACAAGGGCAGCGAATATTATTTCCTCTAGCAGAATGATTAAAGGCAAAATCAAGAAATGAATTCACTCCATTGATGTAAGTAGGTTGTCTTCGATTGCTAAGATCCATCCAACTCTTATCCATTGCGCTATACATAAAAAAAGCAAAGAAAAACAAATTACATTAACATAAATAAACTTCAAGAAAATTAATATAAAAAATTATTACATTGGGGGTTTAGGATTTCCAGGATCATCTAACTTCTCTCTTTTGTCTTGTCGGGTGATGTAATTTTCTAAGTGTAATTAGATTTTGATTATGATTGATAAAGGAGTTAGTAGTATGGTCCATGGGTATGCATTATACAATTATGCATCTATTAGAATCTAGGTGTCTTCATTCACCTGCTTCCCATTTATTAACATCCTTCTCCATCGAATCTTTTTTTTCATAAAGATTGAATTTTTCTGCCAACTAGTTAAGTAGAAGTTATTTAAAAGAATATTATGAATTGAACTACATTTTGGAGTTCTGAATTAGGTGAAGAGAATGACTTTGTATTACTAGTAATCGTTTGAGCATTTTGTGCCGTGATATGATTTTGGGGTTAAAGAGTTATGTCAAATTATTTAAATTGGTCACGGTTAGTTGACATCGGTTCAAAGAATTTTTAATAGATTTTACATTCTTTATCATGCTCCTGCTACTTGATTTGGTTTAGAGGTCCAAGAAAAATAAATAAACAAAATATTTTAAAGCCTTAAAGGTTTGTGTGCAAGTTATATTTGAGACTTCACATGAACTAAGAGAAATTATCATATAAATGGTCCTTGTGAAATTATCCCTTCATCATGAAATATGTAAGAGTTGAGTGAAATATCAAAAATAAGGTCCAAACTTGATTAAGGATACAAAACTAAACTTAGCAGCATTCTGAAATTACATAACTATCAGTAAGCCTCACATGTCAAGGATCATGATTATAATATCTATTAAAACTGACTGGAAGGCCAAGAAACTTGAAGAGACCGTGATTAACGAAAAAAATATTCTTGATTTGTCGTGGATGTTATGTCGTATATTGGTGACACCATAATGTTTACTTCTTCGTTACTGTCAACGCTTTTTTGCTACAAATCAAGGCTTGAGATGCATCTACTAGGATGTTTGATAGAGAAATTTTCATTCTCTTTCTATCTTTTTGAACAAACTTCTCGCAGTTATTATGCGCAACTACAAAGGTAAACCATAATTTACTACTTAGTAAAATGTGCTTAACTCATGTTAAGTATTGTAGTTGACGTGAAAATAAATATTTTTGTATTGTGATTAATAAATGAAATAAAAATATATTTCTGCACCGCATTTCATTTTTCTATAAAGAGAAATTAGGAGCAACACTTATTGAAGATAGAGATAGAAGGCTCCATTTGAAGGCATCGAATACAATACCCTACGATAGAATACAATCGTTTGTATTGGAGGCCACCGATGTATAAAATTCATACAGCTTGATCTAGTATTCTAGTTCTCTTTCATTAGTACTACAACAAGTGTTTCCTTAGTTTGTTGTTCTACTTGAATGTGGCTAATTTTGTTGTATCATTTCTAGATTTATTTGTTGCAAGATAGCAATGTCAAATTATTTTCAAGTGCAAATAGTCGTCTAATTAGTTTGTGTGACCTTAATTGGAACATAACCAACATCACTCCACATGTAGGAACTAGATACAGACCCTAGCAAAGTCATAGTTGAGTCCACCGAGGAAGAGATTGTCATTACAATGAAGAGAAAATGCATCAATATTATTATGAAGGCTTGACAAAATTGATATGAATGACACTTTAAATGAAATTCTCCAAATAAGAAAGAGGCAAAGATGCCTAAAGATCAAAGAATTAGATAGAGACACGTCACATACCTAATGAGATTCTTGGATGTAATTCTCAGGGCTTTAACAACAGCACCAATCAAACTGCTTCAAGTAATGTATATGCCCCTGACAATGATGGAAGAAAAACAAGAAAACATTCTCACAGTTATAAATTGACAAAGGAATGATTGCAGGAAGAAAAAAAAAGTTCGCATATTTGGTTACCAAATCGTCGGAAAACTATAGTATCCACGTCGTCGGATGTAGGCAAGGTGCGAAGTGCGAGGATTTTCCTTTGAAGGAGAGGCGGTGGCAGGTGTTGCGAGTTGTGGATATGTTGTTGCAGCAGTGGAAGAGGAGCGGCAGCGGCGGGGGAGATGGGGGCGAGGAGCGATCGAAGATCGAAGCGATGAAAGTAGCGGGGGAAATTGGGGGAGGAGCGACGGGGGAGATGGAAGCGAGGAGCGACGGGGAAGATGGAGGCGAGGAGCGATCGGGAAGATGGAGGCAATTGAATCGGCATGGGAGATGGATGCGAGGAACGCCGAAAGACGGAGGCAAGGAGTTTGGGCGACCTAATTAATTTTTCGTGGAAATTATTAGGAGCGCTGGCGGTGAAACCGTCAATTGCAGTTATAGGGTCCGATTGTTTTGATGCCACGATTTTGGGAATATAACACGATCAGTTTCGTTACTTTAGTCTCTATTTGAGGTAAGTGAAGAACTGATTTTAATTTGTGATGATTATACATCAGTTCTCAGCATATATTAAGCAGCAACATACATTTTTGTTTTCTTCATATTATATATATATATATATATATATATATATATATATATATATATATATATATATATATATATATATATATATATATATATATATATATATTACAATAAGGAGATACAGTCATATTTTTGGGTTGTAGTTAACAATGGGGTGCGAACAGTCAAATCTGGGTTGCATTAACAATCACCTTTATTTATTGGTGTGTGTGAAACGGGCTGATATCTGCACACCCGGGAAACCCAAAATTGATTTTGTTTCGGGGGCGTTGCCCCCGAGCCCCCACCGGGGACGCTGTCCCCTGGACCTCCGCCGGGGGCTGCCGCCCCCGGACCCCCGCTGTCGTCGGCGCTGGATATGTCGGAGGGATTCACACTTTGATTCCTCTAAGCTCACTTCATCACAGAAGATGTGTTAACAATGGGGTGTGTCTTCAGTTACTAACATTTCACTTCGTCACTAAAGATGTGTCTTTAGTGACTAAATTTTAACACGTCACTAGAGATAAGTCTTTAGTGATTAAACTTTTACTTCATCACAGAAGATGTGTCTTCAGTGAGTAAATAATTACTTCGTCACTAAAGATGTGTTTTTAGTGACGAAAAATATTTTTTCACAAATTTTTCGTCACTAAAAGCCTGTATTCTTGTAGTGAATCTTTCATACCATGCACGAGACACTTGTTTTAAACCATAAAAAAATTAAAATTTATAAACATGATCAAAAAAAGTTTCATTTACAAAGGTATGGGTTGTTCTACATAAACTTCATCCTTAATATACTCGTTCAAAAATATAGTTTTAACATTTATTTGAAATAATTTAAAACTTTTAAAACTAGAAATTACAAGAAAAATTCTAACTACCTCAAGACTGCTACGGGTGCAAAAGTTTCATCAAAATCTACCCCTTCAATTTGTGCATACCCTTTCGCTACCAATCTAGCTATGTTCTATATAATCTTAGATTTACGATCTAATTTGTTTTTAAAAATCCATTTAACACCAATTACATGATGATAAGAAGGCCTCTCTACAAGTTTCTAAACCCTATTACGTTAAAATTGTTTAAGCTCTTTAGTCATAGCTAAAAACCAAAATTCATCATTTAAAACAGTTGAAACATCTTTTGGTTCTATATTGGATACAAAACAAAGATTTAAAAATAAATAATATAAAGAAGAATGAGTACTAACCCCTTTTGATGGTTCTCCAATTACTAATTCTTTTGGTTGATACTTTGTAAATTTGAGTTCACTTAGAGGCACATATTCTTCCACTTCATCTTCTCTTTCCTCTTTTTCTTCTTCTTTGTCTCCAAGTAATCCTTCATCATCATGTTCTAAAGGAGGAAGGGGTTCGACTTTATTTCCTGTAGAATTAGAATGTACACAAGAAACAAACATGACAAATTTAACATGAATTGATTTTTCAACTATTTTTGTCATTTTATTATAAACTCTATAAACTTTACTAGTTGAAAAATAACCAATACAAATTTCTTCATCATTTTTTTATCAAATTTACTTGATGTATCTTTTGTATTTAATATATAACATTAACAACCAAAAACTCTAAAGTATGATGCATTTGGTTACTTTTGAAAATATAGTTCATAGGAAGTAAATTTTAAAAATGTACAAAGCATTACACAATTAATAACATAACATGATGCTTTAGCCCAAAAAGATCCAAGTAATTTATATTTATAAAGCATAGTATGAGCTAGTTCTTGAAGTGTCATATTTTTTTTCCACCACACCATTTTGATGTAGTGTGTGGGGAGCGAAAAATTCATGTTTTTTCTCTGACTCAATACAAAAAGAAATAAATCTATCATTTTCAAGTTCACCATTATGATCTGAGCATATGCATTTAATTTTTGATCAAATTCATTTTGAACATGAATACATAATTTTGTAAATCCAAAGAACGCATCAGATTTAGAAGTTAGAAATATAGTCCAAAAAATTTTGAATAATCATCCACTAAAACAATTGTATATTTTATACCTCCTAGAGTGGGTGTAATAACCAGTCCCAATAGATCCATATGCATCAACTGAAGAGATCTAGTAGTAGAAATTACATTTTTACTTTTAAATGAAGATTTTGAAAATTTTTCTTTTGGACAAGGCAAACATAAAGAAGATAATTTCCCATTTAATAAAGGTAAATTTTTATTAATTTATTTTTAAAAAGTTTTACAACTATCTTAGCACTAAAATGACCAAAACATGTAAATTTATCATATAAACATTGTGAAATCTAGGTGCAGTAAGAACAATATCATTTGATTTTGAATTAATAATTTTGCATAGATTTGTAGATGATTCAAATAAAACACTTAGACATTTATCACATAGTTGACTAATAGTAATTAAATTATGTTTCAAGCCATATACATATAAAACATTTGAAATAGTAAAAGATTTGTTACCCACTACACTAATGCCCATGGTTCTTCCTTTTTTGTTGTCGTTAAAAGTCACCATTCCTCCTTTCTTTATTACTAAGCTAATAAACTTGGATTTTATTTCCTGTTATGTGTTTTTAACATCCAGAGTCCAAGTACCATAAGTCTTTTTTGTCCTTAGTCTGCCAACACACCTAGAAGAGAGATGAGAGTAGAGATTTGGTTATCCAAGTGGTTCCTCCCATAGTATAGGTGGAAGCTTTAGGCACCCATACTTGTTTAAATAAACACTGACCTTTTTTACTGCAAAATTTGTGGTGTGACCAAACCTATTACATTTTTCGCATGTGATAAAAGGAGATGAAGCCGTTTTCAAAAAAATTATGGACACTTACTGGAAGATGTGGTGTCATCAGAATGAACATTCTTATTAATAGATTTCAAATTTCTAGAGTTTTGTTATAGCCAGCAATAATACCTATCGTCGGGTGATAGCTTCCAGAGACATAACCTAGCCTAACCCTAGCTGATCCATGGCAATGATTGGCTAAGATCATATATAAAGATTTATGGCCAATTCCAAACTTTTTAATCCCCATATTTAAGTCATGGATTTGGGCTTTCAAAGTGGTGTTTATAGAAACTAGTATGACACACCGATTTGCAAAGGTTTTCTTGCTTTTTTTATACTTGAGAACGAGAAGATTTGAGAGATCTTACTAAGTCCCTTTTTTCTTATTAAAAGTTTCATCAATAGATTGGGACTTAGCAAGAGAATGTTCTAATTCTTAAACCCTTATAAAAGAGTGATCGTACTCTTGACAAGTCATCTACTCCTTTCCCAGTACTTTTAGTTCAGTAGAAAATTTTTTATCTTCTTTCAATAAAACTTTGTTTTCAGATTTTAATAATTCAATATTTTTTAAACTTTTGTCAAAAAATTGCAGGTTTGTGAAAATTCAATATTTAATTCATCATAAGTTGGAGTTACCTCAGGGTTGCATTGACACTACACTCATCATCGGATGGTGAGTTGCTCTGTACTATCAAGCACATGTTGGCTTTCTTATCATTTTTGGTACTTGATCCATTTGAATCCTCATATGAGGAATCATCCCATGTCTTTTATTTTAATACCGTCTTCCTGTCATTCTTCTCATCTTCTTCTTGTCCTTCTGATGAAGGATACATCACCCGACGAACCTCCACGGACAAGCGACGCCATATTACTCTCTCACGCTCCAATTCTACTCTCATACGAGTAAAACACAGCACATCCGATTTGCAATATTATTAATCCAATGCTAACGTATGGGATCGCCACACCCTTAAAGATCAAATAGAGGCTATGAGCCAATATCCTCTCAAGCGAAAATGATCTACCCGATCCGGTCGAGCGTGTGTTGTATCGAAATAGATCCACCAAAAAGTAACGATTCGGAAATGGTAGATCTCTCCCAACAAAAAAGGAAAACAAGGTCCGTCAATTCTCATGAATTTAAATAGATCAAGAGAAATAACAAAAAAATCGTTTTGAGCAAAAAATACGATGAAATCAAAATTTCGCAAACAACACCAAAGCAAGCCACCACAACATTTATCTAAGAGGGAAACACTCAAAAGTAGAAATTTTGTTACCCTAATCGGAAGATGATTCCAATGAAAGATTCGCTCTTCTACGGTTCCGCTGGAGTCACGCCAAATGGAGAGAAACACGTCTGCCTTCCTCTATTAATGCCGGAGAAGATTCGTCATTGTAAGTGGGAATGATCTTTGCCGAGATCGACTAAGAATGGGTGGAACTTGATGGGTCGAACCCTAGGGGGAAGAGCCAAGAGGTGGCCAAACTCCAAGAGGGGGGAGAGCCTTCTGGTTGAAAGGATTTGGGAGAGGGTGAGGGAGTTGTGGTGAAGGCTAGAGGACAGAAGAGGGGGGAGAGATGGAGTTCGAACACAAGAGGGAGAAAGTACGGGGTCAGCGGCCAAGGAGGATGAGCGCAAGAGGGGGAATTCTCAAATTAGGCTAGGTTTCTTTTCATTCAACAATAAATAAAATTCCCACAAACATAGCCTTATATAAGGATCACAAAAATCCAGGCTATAAGCATCCCAACTTAAAACAACATATGGCTAAACGCAGGCTAAAATTAAAACATGAATCTAGATAAATACAGCCCAGATTTAAAAGCAAATAACCAGGAAATTAAATAAAACAAAATCAAGATATTTTTCAAGAGAACGTCTTGCGCTGAGGGCATAGGTTGTAGAGTCGATAAACAATGTCTTGGCAATGTCGCAAGTCCTTACTTTGAGAGGGTGAGGGATCTTCCTTAAGCATGTCGGCACAATCATCAACATGTCGGGGCTCGTCGTCTCCATCAATCCTCCCTCACTCGAAAGTACTCATCACTGATGAGTTGGCTTGAATGTACTGGCGTAGAAGAGCATCATCCAAAAGAGCCACCTCCGATTCAAGTAGCCAAGAGTCATCGAAATCCGAACGATCATGTCACCGGATTAAGTAGCGGCGAATGTCACCACTTGGAGAAGTGAGCACTTCATCCTTGATTATCCTGTCAGGCAAAAAGGTGGTCTTGGGGAACCTTGGAAAAGCATTTGTCAAAGAAGGAGAAAACGTTTCTACATCAACATTAAACGAACCTCCAATGAAAACTGTAGGAGAGAGCGATCCAGGAACAATCTCACCCCCCAAACTATTAGAGGACATAGTGGTTGGAATAAATGGAGAGGCAGATAATTCAAGTGGTGGAGAAACATATGGCGTTAAATCTGAAACATTAAAAATAGGGGATATACCCCAATTTGTGGGTATCTCCAAAAGATATGTATTTTCTCCTAACTTCGTTAAAATTTGAAAATGACCGGCTCGCCGATTAGCAAACTTTTTTATGGAGCCAGAAGGCATCCGTTCAGGGATGAGTCACACCGAGACTAAATCATCAACATTAAAGTGAGATGCTCTTTTATCATTCTGGCATCCGTTCAGGGATTGATAAGAAGCATATTGAGTGGTTAACGTTTCATGAATGTGATTATGTAAATTCTGAACATGAAGAGCAAATTCTTGTGCAAAATTACTTGATTTATAAGATGGTGGTAACAGAACTAAATTAAGTGGCACCAGTGCCTTATAGCCATGCATGATTTCATTGGGGGATAAGGCCGTGGATCTATTTTTAGAGTTATTGTACGCAAGCTGAGCATTGGGAAGGATCAAGTACCAGGTACCCTTGTGGTCACCCACCAGACAACGAAGTAAACTACCCAAACTTCTGTTTACTAATTCTGTTTGCCCATTTGTTTGTGAATGTTAGGCCGAAGAAAACAAGAGTTTGTTACCCATAAGCATCCAAAGGGTCTTCCAAAAATAACTAGTATATTTCATGTCCCTATCAGTTACTATTGTCTTGGGGATGCCCTGATGCGCAACGACTTCATTAAAATATAATTTCACAATATGAGATGCATCGTCGGTCTTGTTACAAGAGATAAATTAAGACATTTTCGAAAACCGATCTAGTACAACCAGGATGGAATTATGACATCTAAAAGTGATGGGGAGACCCAAAATGAAATTCATACTAACGTCCACCCAAGGAATGGAGTGAAACGAAAGAGGAGTGTAAAGACCGGCATTTGTCCTATTACCCTTACCTAATTGGTACACATGACAACTCTTCACAAACTTATTTACCGTTGATTTGAGACCGGGCCAATGAAACTTGTCCTCAACTAACGTAATGGTCTTGTCACAGCCAAAATGACCACCTAACCCACCACTATGCAGTTCCCAAATGATGAAAAGATGTAGGGAAGAACGAGGGATACATAGCTTCGAGTGCTTAAATAGGTAACCATCTCGAATATAATAGGCTGATATGGTGGTAGGAGATTTGCTTTGAGTGGATAAATAGAATTCCTGAAATTTGGACAATGCACATACTCATCCTTAATCCTATCGAAATCAATGATGCTAGGTACTCCTTCCGACTCAAATTCTTCACCGAGTATCCAAAATACACCTCATCAACACCATATTAATATCATCCTCTATGTCGCTTGGTACTCCTTCCGACTCAAATTCTTCACCGGCCCCATACACAAGCTCAGCAGACTCAGACAGGGTATCTAAAAGGGCTAGGGGCTTGGGCTTGGTTGGACACTCGCTAGCATAATAACCCTGAATACCACAAGCAAAACATGTAGCATTAATCTTGCTAATCCTACAGACGGGCACTCTCTCACTGGTCGTGTTTCTCAGATCCCTAGTCATAATGACAATAGAGTTTGGGTCAGCGGACCGAAACTTGCCCTTATCCTTATGGGTAGAAGTGGGAGGTGGTCCAAAGATAGACTTTCCCTTCTGAAAGGAGTGAGATTTGGACTTGAAATCATTGTGTTTCTCAATATCCAAGGCAGCATTAAAGGTAGTGTACCAGTCGGTGTGACTATACCGTAGGAGTTTACCCTAAATATCGAGGTTGAGCCCCTTTCGAAATCTAGAAAGGGTGATCTCTGACATCTGCCTAACATCACACCTGACCATCATGTCCTTAAGACGACTCATGTAATCAGCGACCGACATATTCCATTGGCTCAGGGTAGCTAATTCATCAAACATCTGTGTTCGATGGTACGCAAGAACGTGCTGATCCATCAACATGACTTTCATGCCAGCCCAACCAATGGGTGGTAAGTCGTTCACCGCACCTAGACATCGTTCCTCATTCAGCCAAAATATTTTATCCCTGCCTAACAGCTTCATCCTCGCGACTTGCACATTTTGTTCGTCGGTCAGTTTGTGCAACTCGAAATAGCACTCCATTTCCATGACCCAATCTAAGAACACTTTGGGTTCACCTAGTCCTTTGTACGATGGGGGTTTTATTCGAACAGCCCTAGTGATATCAAACTCGTACGGTGCCTGGTTATTATGATTATTTGCACACGAGACATAATCATTATTATTATTATTGTTATTTCCCTCATCACGTTGGCGGGCCGCCTTATTAGGGGGAGCCGCTTGGTTTAATCTCAGTGCATGAATCATCTCCTTGATGTCTGTTAGCTGATCAGTGAACTCCCGGCAGAGGTCATCAATCGTTGTCATATCGAGATTCACATCCTGGTCATCCTCCATATTGGAAGAAGAAGGGGTATACTTTGTGCCTAGTCTAGTGCACATGTAGTGAAAGAGGTTGGACCTTCACTAGATGAAATTTTATAAAAGATATTTTTTTTTCCTAACAATAAATAGATGAAAATAAAATATTTTTTTATTTCCTACTGCAAAATGGACGAAGATTTTCCAGAAATATTTTTTTATTTTGCAGAAAAATGAGAATTTTAGGCTGCTTTTTGCAGACTAGAAAAAAATTTCAAATTTCTTATCAACAAAACCTACTAGGCAAGTGTGTATCGACGTCCTAAGAATAACCGGATGGTGTCAATTAAGAAATTGGCACAAACCTCCCACTGATACCAAATTGATGCAAGTTACGTCACCCGACAAAATGCCACGGACAAGCGACACTAAATTACTCTCTCACGCTCCAATTCTACACTAACATAAGTAAAACACAACACACCCGATTTGCAATATTATTAATCCAATGCTAACGTACGGGTTCGCCACTCCCTTAGAGATCAAATAGAGGCTATGAGCCAATATCCTCTCAAGTGGAATGGATCTACCCGATCTGGTCGAGCTTGTGTTGTACCAAAAGAGTCCACTAAAAAGTAACTATTTAGAAATGGTAGATCTCTCCCAACAAAAAACGAAAACGAGGTTCGTCAATCCTCACGAATTTAAATAGATCAAGAGAAACAATAACAAAAATCATTTTGAGAAAAAACCACAATGAAATCAAAATTTCGCAAACAATGCTAAAGCAAGCCACCACAAGATTTATCTAAGAGGGGACACTAAAAAGTATAAATTTTGTTACCCCAATCGGAAGATAATTCCGGTGAAATATTCGCTCTTCAATGGTTCCGCCAGAGCCACGCCGAATGGAGATAAACACGTATGCCTTCCTCGATTCACACCGGAGAAGATTCGTCGTTGCAAGAGGGAATGATCTTGGCCGAGATCCACCAAGAATGGGTGGAACTTGATGGGCTGAACCCTAGGGGAAGAGCCTATAGGTGGCCGAACAACAAGAGGGGGGGAAAGCCTTTAGGTTGAAAGGATTTGGGAGAGGGTGAGGGAGTTGTGGTGGAGGCTAGATGAGGGAAGAGGGGGATAAATGGAGGCTAAACACAAGGGATAAAGAGGGGGGCCGACGGCCAAGGAGGATGAGAGCAAGAGGGGGAAATTCTCAAATTAGGTTAGGTTTCTTTTCATTCATCAATAAATAAAAATCCCACACACATAGACTTATATAAGGCTCAAAAAAATCCTGGCTATATGCATCACAACTTAAAACAACATATGGCTAAACGCAGTCCAAAATTAAAACATGAATCTGGATAAATACAGCCAAGATTTAAAAGCAAATAACAAGGAAATTGAATAAAACAAAAGCAAGATAATTTTCAAGAGAACGTCTTGCACCGAGGGAGGAGATTGTAGCGTCGATCAACAATGTCTTCATGGCGCCGCAAGTCCTTGGTTAGAGAGGGAGTGGGATCTTCAGTAAGCATGTCGGCACTATCATCAACATATCGGGGGTCGTCATCTCCATCACCTTCTTCTTGTGCCTCTTTTGCTTTTTCTCTCTTAGATACTTTGGGCACTTACTCGGAATATGTCTAACCTTTCTACAATGGTAACATTCCGGTGGCGGATGTTTCTCATCATCATCAACCTTTCCTTACCTTTTATAAATCCCAACTCCTTCTTATTAAAGTATTTCTTAAATGAGTTCCTTCTATTTGGATTTCTCATAAATCTCTTAAACTTCTTCATAAACAAACTCTCCTCATCTTCTTCATCATCCAGATAAGAATCACTTTCTTCATCCTTCTTTGACTTTAACGCCAACACCTTCTTCTTTGGCTCCATACTATACTCTTGTTGTTGAATCCGTAACTCCACCTCATGGGTTTTGAGATTCCCGACGAGGTACTCAGTTTGAAGAGTCATTAGATCGTGTGACTCTGAGATGACCGTCACTTTTGGATTGAACTTTGGAGGGAGAGATCTAAGAATCTTCTTAACTAAGTCATCGTTGGATAAATTCGTCCCAAGAACTTCGAAATCATTGAAAATCATTGTAAACCTAGTGTACATGGAATCAATGTCTTCGACCACTACCATTCTAAACTTTTCAAATTCTGACTCTAGTTGAAACAACTTCGAATCATTCACCTGCGAAGTACCTTCATGAGTCACTTTAAGTAAATTCCAAATATCAAATGCATTTTCCCAAGTACAGACCCTATTAAACTCAGTTCTATCTAACGCACCAAAAAATGCATTCATAGGCTTAGCATTATTTTTTTTTAACTAAGCTTATCTAGATCATCCCATTTATCTTTTGATTTCTCCATGGTGATACTTCTAACTATAATTATGGGTCGAGTGTAGCATTATTCTACCATATTCTAAACATCTATGTCTAAGGCAATAAGGAAACAACACATCCTTGCTTTCCAATAATTATAATCTGTGCCAGTAAACAAGGGTGGTCAACTAATTCCTTGCCCCTCAAAAAAGCATGGTCATGGTGCGTCATTACTCCCAGTGATAAAACCATTTTGGAGTAACTGACTCTAATACCAAATGTTGAATCTTAAGGAGCCCTTAGAGGGGGTGAATAAATGCAATTTTAAAATTTATATGAGAATATAAGACTTAGACAAATTAATAAAAAAAACTTGAGCAAATTTTCTCAAAAACACTTATATGAAATTAATACTTAAAACATCAATGAAAGCAAAAATAAGATTTTATTTTATCAAGATGAAAACATAAAAGATGATTTTAATGGATCTTAAAATCGAGGTTATAAGAAAAAAATCTTTTTTATGAAATTCATCGGTCCTTCTCTCAAGAATCAGCTAGCTATAGCCTATCTCTCCCTAGATAGAGTCTCTAGCCTCCCATAGATCTCTCCAAGACCTAGTCGTTGCACACAAGGAGGCAAATTCTCCCTAAATCACATAAGGGCCTAGTCGCCACTCATAAGGCGGTGAGTTCCATACTAGTTATAATGAATAATGAAAAGATTACAAGAATGAAATCTAAAATCTAAAACTCCTTCTAGACTTGATCTCTAAAGAAGACAATGCAGCCATGCAAAGATTGTCGAAGTTGAAGTTTACAAACAGTCTCTTCTTCTTTTCTCTTGCACTTGAAGGTGGTGGGGAGTATTATTGGAATCAAAGTTGTCAGGCTAATAATGCACGGGAATAAAGGCTCCATGAGGTGTATAATAAACATTTCATGAAAAACCAGCCTTTTATAGATTTAGCACTATCACCTGGTGATAGGTAGCTATCGCGGGCGATAGCTCCTCAAGCTGCCACATGTCCGACTTTGTGATAACCGTGCCAGGAAGATGGAGATCATGTATGGACATAGGGCTATTGTACAATGATATCAATATCTCCTAGCGATACTGTGGAATGGTGCACACCATGTCTGGATAGTGTGGAACATGGCCAACTTTATGCTAACATCATCAAATGTTATCTCCTATCTATAGGAAGCTATGACCAGCAATATCTAATTACTATAATTTAGCTGCTCGTTTCCATGTCAAATCCATCAAAGTATGTTATATCTGTATACCATAAACACACTGTGATCAAATACATTCAGGATTTATTATTTTAAAACCAAGGAGTACGGAACACATACTCCAACAAGGTTAGCCCAATACAAGTTGTTTCAAAGAAAGGCAGCGTGATGGTGGTTGCAAATGAACACAATGATTTAATTCTAACTCGTACAATTATTGGTTGGCAGATGTGCATTGACTATAAAAAACACAATGATGCTACCCAAAAAGACCACTTTTTATTACCATTTGTCGATCAATTTTTAGATCGCCTTTCTGGTCACTCCAACTATTATTTTCTAGATGACCTCTCAGGATACTTTCAAATCACATATCGCATAAGGACTAGGCGAAAACAACATGCACTTGTCTCTTTAACACTTTTGCCTATATAAGGATGTCGTTTGGCTTATACAATATGTCAGTTATATTCCAAAGATGTATGCTAACAATCTTCGACAAGTTAGTAGAGGAGGTGATGGAAGTCTTTATGGTTGACTTTTCCGTATTTGGAAGTTCCTTTCAAAACTCGATGAGCGGCGTGCGAAAGCTTCGAGAGTAATAAATTTTATAAAGAGCGCTCCAAGTTCTACCATGATAAAAATATAAAGTTTCTTAAATCATTTTTGTTGGACGATCTCGTCCTCCTTTATAATTCTTGACTTCACCATTTTCCGAGAAAATTGAAATCTTGATGGTCCGACCCCTTTGTAGTCATAGAGATTTGGCCATATGGGACATTTCTCATTTCTCACTTAGAAAAAGGTTCTTTCAAAGTCAACAGACACTGACTCAAGTGGTATCTTCCAGGAGATGCCTCGAATGATAAAGGTGAACCTATCACCTTCCACCCATAATTTATTTATCAAATGGGTCAAGTTATACGACCTTAAATAAAGCACTTGTGGGAAGCACCTCATAGTTTTTTTTTTATTATTTTTGCTTGTTTTTTATTTTGTATTAACATATTTTGCTGGGTTTTTATTACTGCCTCCTCAGCTTCACTACCAGGGAAGCCCTCTTCCCCACCCCCACCCCCTATCTTTAATTTGCCCTTTTCTTCTTTTTTTTATAATTTTGGGTTTGCACTTTATCTTTTTATCTTCATACATAGCTTTAAATATTAGGGACAATGTTTAACTTAAGTATGAGAGGTCTTTCCTATATTTAAAAAAATTTCAAAAAATTAAAAAAGTAGAAAATTTCAGAAAATGTATAAAACCCCTAAAATTTCAAAAAAAATCATTTTTATTTTAGTCTTCAGCACTTATAAAAAATCAAAAATAATATTACAAAATAAAAAAAAAACTACTTTCTTGGAAAGAGAGGTTTGGGCTATCATTCCAGCACACCTTGTATTGGTAAGAGCCCTTCTCGGGGTATTGTCACGAGAAGTCCAAGAGAACAAAAAAATTATTTAGGATTTTTTATGTTTTTCTAGCTTTTGTATGTATAGTTTATTTAGGAAAAAAATAAAAATTAAAAAAAGAGAAATTTTTTGAAAAACCTTTGATAAGTTTAGTTAACTTTTGCCAATTCTTTAGTACCTGATAACTTTGCATTTTATAATTTCTAATCTTATGTCTACCTGATTAGTTAGAATAAATTATATTAATTTCATTTTGACTATATTTAACGAGCAATATGTTGACTCGTGCAGTGTTCCTAATTATGGTAGCACGTTACTTTTGAAAATTTTCTTGAATATTTGCACTTTACATAGCCTCTTTATGTTTTTCACTTTTATAAAATTTATCATCCCTTATCTTTTTTGTAAAAATCTTTTTAATGTTGACTAATGCTCTAGTGTAGTAGATGTGAACCGATCGAGATACTTATTATTGTCATATTCATGAAAAGTTAATTTTCTTTATTTTCTATTTGAAACACGCCACTTGATGTTTTTAAAACTTTACTTTTAGTAAACTTAGTAGCATCAAAATGATACAGACGTCCTTTTTGATTAAGTTTGAGCTTTTGCATCCCGCACCTAAAATATTAATCGTTGCTAGCCATGTTGTGTTCTTTTTTGTAGCCTCACTTATCTTTCACCAAAGCAATATAGCCTACCCAAGTTGCATGCATAATTCATTTTTGAGTTTTGACTTTATTGCTAGTGTGTTTCATTTTGTGAGGATAGTGAAAAACTATTGTTATATCTTTTTGCTACAAAAAAAGTAAGCATTTAAAGTGAGAAAAGAATGAAAAAAAATTAATGAAAAAGAAAAAAAATGGATACAAAATTGATGAAAATGAAGAAAACAATATTTGGAAATGGAAAATTATTTTTGTAGAAACATTCTTTTTTGAAAAGCTCACCTCTTTTGTTTAAGTGTTGAAAGTCTTTAATTCGAGGATAGCTAAATCACCTAGAGGGGGCGTGAATAGGTTATTGGTCTTTTGAGACTATCTTTTGCTTTTTTTATAATATCTTACTGTTTTCTTTTATCTTTCATCTTAGGGTGATCTAGAGCTTGTCTTTAACACCTATAAATAAGAAAAGAAAACAGCCACAAAAATACATACAGAGATTTATAGTGGTTACCCAATTAGGTGCATCCACTTTTCCTCCCACCTATCCAACTAACTTGTTGTACTAGGCACAAACTCCTCCAAACTGCTCCTAAGAGCTTACACCACAGATCCCGTAGGATCTCCAAGTCTCCTCCAAGACTCACTTCTCTGCCACAAAGGCCTACACTCAGTGGTTAGCAGACCACCTACCTCAGAGTGTTAAGCCCTACACTCAGGATGGGAGGACAGCCCTACCTCAGATCCACAAAGGATCCTACCTCAGAGCTTTGCAGTGCTCCTACACTCAGTGACCCACAAGTCACCTACCACAGCCTTATCTCTAAGGCCTACAGCTCAGGCTTTTCAGCCCTATAACTTCAGGCACAAGGCCCTACTCTCAAAATGTTGCAGCACTCCTACAACTCAGTACCCCTCTATGTACCTTCCTCAGTTCCACTCCAGGAACCTACAGCTCAGTGACAAACTTGTTGCCTACCTCATGCATAAAGGCCCTACACTCAGAGGGCAGCACTCTCCTACCTCGGACAATTAAGCCCTACAGCTCAGATCCACACTTGGATCCTACCTCAGTACCCTATCAGGGCACCTACAGCTCAGTGACTAAACAGTTACCTACAACTCAGATTTAGGTAAACTGAATCCTACAGGATGAAGGTGGGTTGATGGATATTCTTGACACAAGAGATATTTCTCTGTGTCAAGCTCCTTGCTGAGATAGACTCAGCCCAACAATGACAATATGAATTTATTTCCGGAGTCTACCTTCACTGAACTAAGATATACTTAGTCCTAACTACTTCGACAATAATAAGTAATTACTCGTGTTGGAAGTTACTTGGAGAGCAATGTTCTGCCACTTCCTGAACAGAGATTGAAGCTCAGCCCTAACTACTTCTTCACAGTACCATGTATTTTCCTTCTGGTCAGTGAAGTTATTGCAGCTAACTACAACTACCTGAGCTGAGAAAATCACAGCTCTAACTTTGCAGACTGGAATAGCTCTGCCTCTTGCTCCTTTCCTGGGTTGAGGTGATTCAACCTAGCTTTGACTCTTAAGGAATAGTCCCATGTGTCTTCCTTTAGCTTCTTCAAGCTTTCTTCTCTTCACAACTTCCAGATAAAGATATTCAGGTGCTTGTGTTGCTGGAACTGTGAAAAACCTGCAGCAAGGTTTGGCCCTTGGCAGCTACCTTTTCCCTCAGAGAAAATACTCTGAACTAGATTGCTAGTGCATGTGAGAATGTCACCAGCAATCTTGTTGTTGAAGGTCTTAATCCAACAGCTAAATTGTTCTCTATCTTGTGGACTTGAGCTTCTTGTTCTTCAGCTCACAACAATGGCGGAGAAGAAGAACTAACTTGATTTCTTCTTCCTGAAGTATTTTGTTCCTGTACAAACAGAAAAAGAGAGTCTGAAAATTTGAATAACTGGAATCTTTATTATCCAAAAAAATGTGTGTATTACATGGTATTGCCTCCCTTTTATAGAATAGAGGAGATGAGAGAGATTACAATTGAACAATGTGGGACTACAAAATTATATGTACTAGCGATTTAATCATCCTACAAGCCGAAAAACCGAGCAGTTTGGTACATAGACAAATCGCCCGGTAACCATCAGAGGATGACACCAAGCCGCCACAGAGACCGCAAGACAACCCGAATACCAAGTCGCCAGGGAGAGATTGGCAGACCACCCAGACTGCAATCTACCAGAACCAAACTGCCAGACCGCCTGGTCTTTATTCTACAACAATCCCCCTCAAGTTGGAGCATATATGTCGATCATGCCCAGCTTGTCGCAAATATGATGAAAAGATGCGGATACCGGCTTGGTGAAAATATCAACCAACTCTTTATCGGAGGTGACGAACGGAGTACAAATTTGTGCCTTCAGAATCTCTTCCCGAATAAAATGGCAGTCAACTTCGATGTGCTTAGTTCTCTCATGGAAGATCGGATTTTTAGAGATGTATATGGCGGTCTTGTTATCACAAAACATAGTTAGAGGATAGTTGTAGACCTCTCCTAAGTCAAGCATGAGAGCCCGTAACCACTTTAACTCACACGTGGTCTATGACATACTTCTATATTCTGCTTCAACACTGGACCTGGAGACGATCGACTGTTTCTTGATTTTCCATCTTACAAGATTCAACCCCCCCCCCAAAAAAAGGTGCAAAAACCTGACGTTGACTTGCGGTATCCTTTGTGATCGGCATAGCTTGAATCGGAGTAAGCTTCAATCCTCAAATGTTCATTCTTCTGAAAGAGAAGACCTTTCCCAGGAGCGGATTTGATATACTCTAATATCCTCAGGGAAGGTTGTAAATGACACTCCCGAGGAGCTTGCATGAACTGGCTAACCTTGCCTGCAGCATAGTCAATGTCGGGTCTGGTCTTCGTGAGATATATAAGTTTTCCAACCAGACGTCTGTACCTCATAGTATCAGAAAGAAGAGGAGATTCATCCGTCCATGTTTTATCTTCTCCAGCCGCCATGGGACATCGGGCAGGTTTAGTCCCAGTCAACCCTGCCTCTTTTAACAAGTTAAGAGCGTACTTCCGTTGAGAGAGGACAAGAGAATCGGGCTTCCGAGAAATTTCTATCCCCAAAAAGTATTTTGGAGAGCCCATATCCTTTGTAACCAGGTGTTGCCGAAGATGCTTTTTTGTCAAGATTATTCCAGCTTGGTCATCTCCAGTAAGAAGAATATCATCCACATATACCGCAAGCACCACTAGACCTAGAGAAGTCTTACGAGTGAATAAGGAGTGATCAGTAGAACTTCTCGTAAAACCTACGGCCGGCACAATCCCGCTAAACTTGTCAAACCAAGCGCGAGGACTTTGTTTTAGGCCATAGATAGCCTTCTTAAGCCGACAAACCTGTGTCTCCCCCTGAGCAACATACCATGGAGGTTGCACCATATAAATATCTTCCTGAAGATTCCCATAAAGTAAGGCATTCTTGACATCCAGCTGTGAAAGGGCCCAATTCCTGTTCACAACCACAGATAGAAGGACCATAATAGTGCTGAGACGAGCAACTGGAGAGAAGATGTCAAAATAGTCAACTCCATAAGTCTGGGTAAAGCCCTTGGCAACAAGTCGAGCCTTGTAACGATCCACACTGCCATTGGGGAGGAACTTCACAACAAAGACCCAGTGGCAGCCAACAACATCTATGCCGAAAGTAGGAGGAACCAGGGACCAGGTACCTCGTTCAATAAGAGTAGCAATCTCTTCATCCATAGCAGTGTTCCAATGTGGAATGGTAAGGGCCTCCTGATAGGAATGGGGAGTTGAAGTGGAAGAGATAGCCAGCAAACTTCCTGCGAGCAGGTGTGAGATGATCATAGGAAACAACTACAGCAAGCGAGTGTTGGGTACATGCCCGAACCACTTTTCGAAGGGCAATATGGAGGTATAGGTCAGCAGGTTCCTCAGTATCTGGAGCATCTGTTATGGAGATAGCTGTCCCAAGAGGAGAGAGCGATGGCAGTGAAGAGGAGGGAGAGTGCAGAGGTGAAGAGGGAGGAGAAGATGATGGAGATGGTGGAAGAGGAAATACCTCGGTAGGAGAGGATGTGATAGTTGTTGGAGGGAAACCACTGCTAGGGAGAGTAGGAAGAGGAGTGAAACTAGAATCCACAAGAAGAGTAGAGGAGGCATCAGAGAAATAAGGAGCATTCTCGAAGAAGGTAACGTCCGCGGAGACAAACTGCTTGCGAAGAATGGGGTCAAAACAACAGTAGCCTTTCTGAGTGATAGAATAGCCCAGAAAGAAACATTTAGTGGACTGAGGGGAGAGTTTGTCATGGGTGACGGAGGCAGCATGCACAAAGGGTGTGCATCCAAATATACGTAGAGGGAGAGGAAAGGGTTCCTTGCCTGATAGAGAATGGAGAAAGGGGTTTGACCACGGAGAACGGTAGAGGGAATGCGATTGATGAGATAGCAAGCGATGAGAACAGCATAGCCCTAGTAGGAGCGAGTGACATGCATTTATGTTAGTAGAGGGTGAGCGAAATCAAGGAGGTGATGGTTTTTGCATTCCGCCACTCCATTTTATTGGGAGGTGTAAACACAACTAGTTTGATGAGCAATCCCATGTTGCGTACAAAAAGAGAAAAAAGCTTGACTAAGATACTCTTTTGCATTATCAGAGCGTAAGATTTTAATGGAAACATCAAATTGAGTTTTAATGGAATGATAAAAAGATGTCCATACATCAAAAAGTTCAGAGCGGTCTCGTAAGAGATACACCCAAGAACATCGAGATAAGTCATCAATGAAAGTAAAAAAATAAGAACTACACCAACCAACGGTAAGGGTAGGAGCAGGACCCCAGATGTCGGAGTGAACAAGATCAAACGGACTGGTAGAACCACGATCTTGCTTTGGTGGGAAGGAGGAGCGGTGATTCTTGCCAAGTTGACATGCGTCACAGTTAAGAGGAGGATGATGCAGAGGGAGGTGGGGCAGAAGTTGGCGAAAGAAGCCGGGGAGGTGCATTACCAAGGCAAAGATGCCATTGGAGAAGATCTGTAGAGGAGGAGGCGAAGGCGGATAGAGCAGAAGCATTGTCGAGGAAGTAGAGGCCGCCGCTCTCAGTCCCAATAGCAATCATCCGTTGGGAGTCCGGATCCTGAAAAGAACAAGAGGTAGTAGGAGTGAATGTGACGGAGCACCGTAGTTTCTTGCATAAAGAAGTAACTGATAATAAGTTGTAAGGAAACTTGGGCACATAGAGGGTATCTGCCAGGCAGAGAAATGGAGTGACTTGAACCATGTCAGTCTCACTGACCGATGAGGGAGAGCCATCCGCAACAATGCTTGGGGGCAACCTATCATGTGTTTCTAGAAGAGAGAAACACTGAGGATTGCCTATCATATGATTTGTAGCACCAAAGTCGATTAGCCATCTACCGCGAGTAATAATGTGGGTACTACCGGAAGAGGTGACCACCGAGGCGGACAGCTTGGAGGAGGTGGAAGCCATTGAAGAGAGACTGCGTGAGAACAGCAAGCCGCGACAACAACAACAAGTCGCTACGAAAATGACGAGGTCGCAGCGAGAAGGGCACGATAAAGAAGTCGCACGAATAAGCTAAGAAGAGAAGAGAGTCACCAACCCAAGCGAACAACAAGCAGGACGAGCAGCTAGGAAGGCCACAACCAAGAAGTAGAGCACAGTAGAGGGAAAGAAGTCGCACGGCCTGAGAGAAGGTCGCGCGGGCAGGAGAAAGGGAATACCACGCAAACTTGGAGGAGTTTGCGAGAAAGGCGAGCAAATAGAGGAGAAGTACAAGTCGCACGGCTAAAGATTAGGCTGCGGCGACTAGCAAGCAGGAGCGTCTAGAAGGAAACAGATCGCAACGACTTAGGCATAGGTTGAGGCGATTAGAGAGAGCAGTTAGAAGGGGCAGAGAGGTCGCCCAAGCAAGGGAAGAAGAAAACGTGCGAATAGGGCATGACAAGAGAAGAAGGAGATCTCGAGAATAGGTCATGAGAAGAGGAAGAAGCTGCGAGAACAGGTCGCAAGGACAAGATCAAGTCCTTGAAAATTAGGAGGAAAGGATCGAGGGCTCTGATACCATGTGCGAACAGAAAAAGCGAGTCCGGAAATTTGAATAACTGAAATCTTTATTATCCAAAAAAGGTGTGTATTACATAGTATTGCCTCCCTTTTATAGAATGGAGGAGATGAGAGAGATTACAATTGAACAATGTGGAACTAAAAAATTATATGTACAAGCGGTTTAATCTTCCTACAACCCGACAAGCCACGCGGTTTGGTGCATGGACAAACCGCCCGGAAACCATCAGAGGATGATACTAAGCCGCCATAGAGACCGACAGACCGCTCAGACACCAAGTCGCCAGGGAGAGATTGGCAGACCGCCCAAACTGCAATCTGCCAGAACCTAACCGCTAGACTTCCCGGTCTCTATTCTGCAACATTTCCTCTGTACACCTCTTTTCTTTTATTAATTTTTGACCCAATGACTCTTGAGCAGTGGGCCACACATAATTAATGGCCTGCAGCAACTTGTTTTAACACCAACTGCCGTACAGTAGGTCTGCGGCAACATTTGTCTCGTACTATAGCCATCCCTCCACTAATTTGAATTTTGTTGACTTGTTGGCTTGCTAACGTCATCATGTGTGGACTTAGCCAAAAAAAGCAAACATCATTAGCATAGGCATTGAGTGAGTAAGCATCATTCAATGCCAAAATACTTAGACAGATTTACTGTCTCATGGCGTTGAGTGAGTAACCTTCACTCACCGCCAAACTACTTAGAATATAAAACTCATCTAGGCATTGAGTGAATCAGCTCCACTCAACGCCAACTTGCTTTTCAGCTATCTGTTGTTTGGCATTGAGTGTGTGAGCATCACTTAACGCCAAACTCCTTAAACAAGATTCTGTCTTCACTATGCGTCGGCAGCGTTGATTGAGCAACCTCCACTCAACGTTTTTTACCTTAACCATTATTCTGCTTAACTTGTCTCAGCGCTTTCTTGTTCTCAGTCGAGACAAACACTTGTATCAGCAGTTATCCTGAGATCAACTCCTGTTTCAGCGGTTTTGCTGAGACCAACTCATGTCTCAGCGGTTTTGCTGAGTCCAACATTTCTCTCAGCGCTTTTGCCTTGAGACTAACTCCTGTCTCAGCAGTTTTGTTGAAACCAACTCCTGTCTCAGCGGTTTTGTTGTGACCAACATTTCTCTGACTCTAGCATTGAGAGCGTTGAGTGTGTCTTCATCCCTCAACACTTTTTGCCTTAGAAAAAAAACTTTTTGCAATTTAGTTCAACTAACTGAACTGAGTTCGACGAATGTCGAGCTCAGCTCGACGAACTCTGAACTCAGTTTGACGAATTCTCTGAACTGAGTTCGACGAACTCAGAGTCTCAAACTCTGAACTTAGCTCGATGAATGGTGAGCTCAGCTCGACAAACTCTTAACTCAGTTCGACGAATTCCTGAATTGATTTCTACTCACAGCCTTTTGCTCTATGGCGTTGAGTGTGTCTTCATCACTCAACTCCTGTTGATATAGATAGATTTTTTTCAGCTCACAACATTGATAAGAGTTTACCTGACTTGGACACTTAGGCTACTTCCTATCTTTCCAGAATCTTCACTTTGTGACCACCTGTCACATCACTTGTTTCATGGAACATCCTGCACATTATGAACTTAAACAACATCAAATACAACTATGTTGTTAGTGTTGATGGATATGCCTCTTCAAATCAAATCTAGGGAACATTGTAGGAAAAAAACCCAACAATCTCCCCCTATTTGAAGAAGGCAGAACACCCAGTAAGCACTAAGAGACATTAACATAATATGCTTCTAAATTCATGCAGCTATAGTTTATAATGTGCTATAACTGCAAGCTGATGATATATTAATACAGTGTGCTCTGTTGGATCCCTAGTTGATTTGGGCTAAGTTCACTAGCTTAAGATGTCACCCATCATGTATAGCCATGTTCAAGTTGTGTCCTAGAGTCTAGGCCAAGTCCTTAGAGTCAACTTCAAATGGACCAGCTATCATCAAGACCATCAGAGACTTCAGACTTAGAAGAATTCAAGACTAAGTAAAGTAAGTTCGACGTTCGTCGAACTCAGGTCGACGAAAGGTGTTCTGCGCTCGACGATCGTGAGACATTTCTTTGTGCTGAGCTCGACGATCTTAGTTCTCTGTTCGACGAAGACTGAGTTTCTTCAACAACCTAAAGTCAGGACAACTTCAGAATTTTTCTAAGTCCAACTTCAGGCTTTGCTCGACGAACTAGAATCTGAGCTCGACGAACTTGGACCTCAAGTTCACAGCTTCTTCGGTCGACGAATTTGAATCTGAGCTCGACGAACAATCATTCTCAGCTCGATGAATTTGGATCTCAGCTCGACGAATGAAGACTGTCTGTTCGACAAATGAAGATTTTCTGGTCGACGAACTCATCAAGCTCAGCTCGACGAACTGTGAACTCAGCTCGACGATTGGTGTTCTTCGTTTGACGATTCTAGACTAGGTCTTATTCAGTTTTCCCGTCTCGTTTCTTGGCGATGATTCCGGATTTATTTATGCCAGATCTTCTCGGAATGTTACCGTTAGAATGCGCATTGACTATGAACTATTACATGCCATTTTTCCATGGGACAGTTAGGGAAATTATTGATTGCCGCTTCTTTCCAAGGACGACTGCAATTACTGCTCAATATTCAAATTTCAAATGTTCCTCAGTCAGAGAGACACATAGAAAGAAAAGGATTAATCAGTAAGAAATAGGACAATCAGCAATACCAGACACAGATAGATTATACAGAACAACAATCTTACGACAATCAAAAGTTCTTCTCTGCAATCAGCCCATGCTAGAGAACATCTTCAAGAAGAAGAAGAACAATCAATTTCTATCAAGAGTCTTCTTCATTCAATTCTACAGGACAACTTCAAGAGGACAACAAAACTCTATCTGTCAAATATGTTCCTGAAGCAATCTCTGGTCCAGGCACTCAAGCTTTCAAGACCTGTCACCCTGAAGCAGTGCTCCAGTTTTCCTGATCTCAGGGGGAGAAAAATCTGCTAACATCATTCCACAGTCTTCTCAGTTGTTATTGAGAAAGAGAAGACACCATCACCTCTTTTCCAACTCCTGTACAGGGTTTTAATTCCCTTCAAAATTATTCCTGGTTACAAGTCTCCTTTCAAAAAACTTAAGGTTTTGGTTTTTGAGCACCTGAACAAAAGCTCATTGGTGTCAGGCACCTGATCAAAAACCTGAGTGGATTCCTACCAGGGTGGTAGAAGAGTGGATGTACCCAGGTTGGTGAACCACTATAAACTTCTTGTGTCATCTAGTTGCCCTTTCTTTTGTTTTGGTTGTGCTCTATGATTAGTTAGGTTGCTGTGATTATTATTTTATTAACTGACCTGTTCACTTAGGAATACAACAAAAGTTGTAAAGATTTTTTAGAAAGCACAATACTCTATTCACTACCCCCCCCCCCCCCCTCTAGAGTATTTCAGATCCACCTTGCACTTTCAATTGGTATCAAAGCGAGGTTGGTTAAAATATCATACCTTAATTGGTTGTACAGGCTAACACCTGAACCAAAAAGATCCATCTTATGAGATCTGATTGTTTGTTTTTATTATTAGATTTATTTCTTCACAGAAATGGCCCAAAACAAAGATTATGCAAGCATCAGACCTCCAGTATGCAATCTTAACAAGTTTGCCATCTGGAAGGCAAGAATCAGATTATATATGAATTCTATTGATGAGGATATTTTTGCCTCTATCTTGACAGGAGTACCTCTAACACCTACAGCTTCTGCAAGCACTTCTACCAACATGACTGCAGTACCTCCTCCAGAGAATAATGATGCCTACAAGAAAGCCAAAATGGCAGATGCTAAGGCAATGAATATCTTGGCTCAGACTATGTCAGATGATATATTCAAAAGGTGGCTGAGTGCACCTCAACCAAGGCCATTTGGGATTCCCTCAACCAAATGGTAGCTGGCTCTGCAGATGAAAGGAAAGACAGGAGATCCAATCTCATATCCCTGTATGAGAATTTCAAGAAGGATGAAGCTGAATCAGTGGCTGAAATGTATAACAGGTTGAGCTCAATCATCAATGAGCTTAAGACCTTGGATAAGGACATCACCCTAACAGAGGTGAATGATAAGATTTTGATGTGCTTCCCTAGCTCTTGGGATTCAAGAATCTGGACTATCAAAGAAGCCAGAAGCCTAAGTGAAATATCAACTGAATCACTGCTGGGAAAATTAAAGTCCTGTGAGCAGCTGATAAAATCAAGAGAAGCAGCAGAATAGAAGGCAACAACCCCAGTAAGAAAGGATCACAGCATAGCCTTCAAAGCATCTGAGGAAAGTGAGACCTCAACATCCAATGAGGAACTCATGAGCCTCTTTGCAAAGAGATTCTATAAGATGGCTAGAAAGGATTTTAGAAGGAAATCATCCAGGCAGGATGATAAGACCAGATTTGATAAGACACCAACCAAGGAGGTTGTGTGCTTTGGATGCAGAAAGCCTGGACACTACATCTCTGAATGTCCAGAAAATCAGAAGAACGAGAAAAATAGAGAAAGGGACTCCAGGAGAAAACACAGCAGCAGATCCTCCTCCAGCAAATATAAAAAAAAAGACAAGGGCTTTGTTGCTGAGACTTGGAGTGATACAGAAGAAGAATCATCCTCTTCCATCTCAAGTGAAGAAGAAGAAGAAGCAAGATCCAAGGAGGTTTGCCTTATGGCAATTGATGCCTCCAGGAGCAATTCAGGATCAGAAGGAGAATCTGAAGATGAAGCATCCTCAGACTCAGAGGCAGATCAGGTTCTTTCAAGCTTTGACTTTAATTCTGATTTATTTAAAGTTAAATTCAAAACTATGTGCTTAGATTTAATTAATTCAGAAAAGGAAATAAAAACTCTTAGAGAAAGACTAGGAAATCTTGAATCTGTTAATTCAGAAAATACTAAACTAACAGATCAACTAACTCTAGCTAATGAACAGATAATCAAATTAAAATCTGAATTATGTGACGCCAAGCAACTTGAGCAATCTCTCAATGGGAGAAGTATCAAACTGATGGGCATAACAAGCACAGTTAATGCCAGATTAAATGGCAAGCTGGGCTTGGGTGCATCATCAAGTTTGCCTCCCATAATTAAGAAAAATATTCTTACAACCCCCATTAAATTTATTTTTGCTAAAGGAAAAGAAAAGATTATAGACAAACCAATGTCAGAAAACAATACAAGACCCATAGACAAGAGAAATAGAAATCAGAAAATAGTTAATAAAAACCAAGTTCAGCAGCATTCGTCGAACTCAGATCGACGAAATGTGGCCAGTTCGTCGAACCCAGATCGACGAACGTTGAACGCAAACTTTAGTAATAACAATTCGTCTAGCGGCGATCGACGAACTTGGTATGGTTTGTCGAGCAGAGATCGACGAACTTGGGGCGCAAAAAATGACTACTGTCACTCTCTGAGCAGAGATCGACGATCTCAGCCCTATTCGTCGAACTCTGGTCGACGAACTTACAGAAAATCGTCGAACCCAGAAAGACCAAACTTAAATCATTTCTTTTACAGAAATTCTAAGCCAACTAATAAACCATTTAATCTAATAGCCGATTGGGTTATTCCACCTAGGAGATATCACCCCTTAGGTTATAAATCTCAACCCACCTTATCAGTTATTTCCAGCTTTTCCTTTCAACCAAATAAAGGACCCAAGGTAACCTGGGTCAAAAACAATTGAGTTTTGTTTTTCATTACAGGTATAGGTGAAGAGTTGTCCAAGGGTGAGTCAGACCTGGTACTTGGACAGTGGTTGCTCCAAACACATGACAGGCAGCAAGGACAATTTATCCAATTACAAGTCCAAGCTAGGACCAAAGGTGATTTTTGGAGATTCAAACAGTGGCCAGTCAGAAGGATATGGAGCAGTCAAGATTGGGACAGTTACCTTCAAGAAAGTAACATATGTAAGAGGACTTAAACATAACCTAATATCCATAAGTCAATTATGTGATATAGGTTATCAGGTACACTTTAACTCTGCCTCTTGCTCTATTATTAATAGTGAAAAACCAAACTGTTTTAATTGGAATTAGACATGGCAACATATATCTAGTAGATTTTATTTCTGCCAAAACTGATGTTTGCTTACTTAATATCACTAGTAATCAAAATGAGTTATGGCATAAAAGATTACGACATATAAACCTTAAGAATATAGCTAGGTTATCTAAAGATAACCTTGTTAGAGGTTTACCTTCTGGCCCCTACAAGAAGTAAAACCTATGCAGGGCTTGTCAATTAGGCAAGCAAACTAAAACTAGTTTTAAATCCATTAACAAAAGTGATTCACCTATGAAAGTGCAGCTAGATCTGATATACTCTAGAGGGGGGGTGAATAGAGTATATGGTGATTTTAAAATCTATTACAACTGCTGTTGTATTTTAGGTGTGTGTGTGTGTGTGCAGCAAATGCAATAAACCAGAAAGCAGCAATGGACTAATCACAACACAATCACAGAGCAAGGCCAGAAAACAAAAAGAAACGAAAGCAACCAGACGACACAAGAATTTTATAGTGGTTCCCCAAATCTGGGTAGTCCACTCTTCTACCACCCTGGTAGGAATCCACTGCAGGAAGGGGTTGATCAGGTGTCCTGGCACCAATGGGGTTTTGATCAGGTTCCCAAAAACCAAACCCTCAAGTCTTTTGGTGGGAGACTTGCAACCAGAATAATTTTGAAGGGAATTAAAACCATGTACATAGGTGGAGTGAGAGGGTGATGAGGTCTTCTCTTTCTCAAGTCAAATGAGAAGACTTGTGGAATGTTGTTTAGCAGCTTTGCTCCCCCTGAGATGTAGAATGGCTCAGGAAGAATACTGGAGCACTGCTTCAGGGTGATAGGTCTTCAAAGACCTAGAATTCCAGGTCCAGAGAAATTCTTCAGGAACTTCTTGCAACTGATATGAATGTATTGTTTTGAAGTTCTCCTGAGTAAGAGCAGATGAAGAAGACTCCTGATATTGATGTAATGTTCTTCTTCTTCTTCTAGATCAATTTCTCTCTGGGCCAAGAATGAGTCCTTTTTCTTGTGTTGTCTGAATCATTGTCTATGCTATTCTTGTTGATGTCTGATGTTCTATATGTGTTATCTTTCTTCTGTTTTTTGTATATCTCTGTCTGTCATGGAGAGCATTCGAATTTTTGAATGTCGAGCAGTAATGACAGACGGCCTGGAAAGGAAGCAGTAATTAATTATTTCCCCAACTGTTTCCATGGGAAAATGGCATGTAATAATCCAGAATTAACTGCGCATCCTAACGGTAGTATACTGTGAAGAACTTCCATTAATTGTCCAGGAATCAGCGCCATGAGATGAGACGGGAACGGAAGAAGACCTAGTCTGGAATCGTCGACCGAAGAACAGAATTCGTCGAGCTGAGCTGAGTTCGTCGAGCTGACAGTCTTCATTCGTTGAGTAGACAATCTTTAATATCAGACAAACATTATTCGTTGAGTAGAGAACCAAATTCGTCGAGCTGAGAATAAACTTCGTCGACCTGAGAAAAGTTCTGGACTTGAACGAAATACTCTGTATCTGCTGAAAAGCTGTGTTGACACAAATTGGTGTCGACAGATTGATCTTGGTGTCGACACAACTCCTCTGGTGTCGACAGATTGGTCTTGGTGTCGACACAACTCCTTTGGTGTCGACAGATTGATCTTGGTGTCGACACAACTCCTCTGGTGTCGACAGATTGGTCTTGGTGTCGACACAACTCCTCTGGTGTCGACAGATTGGTCTTGGTGTCGACTAAAATCCTGGGTGTCGACACAAATCCTTTGGTGTCGACACAAGCCCTAAGTGTCGACACAGATTCTCTGAGCACAAAAATCGTCGAGCGCACAACTTCCTTCGTCGAGCTAAGTTCGACGAACGTCGAACTCATTTCACTTAGTCTGAAAAACTGATAGATCTGGAGTTCCTGATGGTCTTGGAAAAGGCTGGCCATCAGAAGTTGAGATAGAGGACAGTCCTAGACTCTAAGACACAAACTTGACCCAGACTATACATGATGGGTCACATCCTAAGTCAGTGAACCTAGCCCAAATAAACTAGGGATCCAACAATCTCCCCCTATTTGGGTGAGGTCACTAACAAAAACTCCAAGCAAAGAACAAACAGAAAAACAAAGCAAAATTAAAAGATATATCTGGCAGAGAATTTACAACACATGCAACAGATATATATATATATATATACAACTGGCTTTGTTTTAATGCAAAATATAGAATGCAACAGAAGCAGAAATGAAAAGAAAACACAAAATTACTTCTCTGACTTCTTCTGTTTTTGCTTGACTTCTGCTGCTTTATCTCCTAGCTTCTTGAAAATGATTTCCCTATTGGGATCTGAAGCTTGAGCCTTGGTCATAGTCATGTCAGCTGCCCCTATGATGTTCAGTGAAGTGGCTCTGGGGACAACTGCTTCTGGGTGAAGATTCATGTACTCATCAACATTGAGTAGCTTGTTTGCTTTCCCAAATCTTTTTAGCTCATCTCTTCTATACTGAGACATAGTGGTTAAGCCTGTTGTATCCTTGCCTTCAGCTTTAGCTTTATTGATTAGAGATAAGCCAACGATTTCTTGGAATCTTGCCATTCTGGCTGTATTGGCTGTTTCTGGATCTTCAGGAGGGGAATAGGGCCTTTCAGCTTCATGTTCCTTAGATTCCTGGGGCTGCTGCTGTTGTTGTTGTTGATGTTGACTTCCTGAAGATGGTAGCCTTGGCTGACTACTAACAGAGGATCTCCCTGTTTGTCTCTGATAGGTTTGAATAGGAGCAGATCTCTGAGAGCTTGAGCCAGAGGCACCTGCTGCTGGAGGAGGAGGAGGAGGATCCTTTCTGTATCTATGCACTGGGGGAGGAGAGTATCTCCTACTCCTCTTCCTCTCTTTTTGCTGGTTCTTAGATAACCACATCCATGCAGGCATCCCTTTGTAAGGAGCAACATTATGCAGAATATAATATGGAGTGTCTGCAGTGGGATTAGGCTTGGGAGCAGGAGGAGGAGGAGCCTTCCTTTTCTTAGAGAGCAACTTCTTTCTCTTTTTAGCAGCCTCCTCATCTGATTCATCATCATCATCATCATCAGAATTTGAACTCTAAGGGTTATCATACAAAGAATTCAGCTTCCTCAGAGTGGCATCAGGAATGGTAAGAGGTTTGTCTGGAGGGGGAATAGAAGGTTGAGAGGGTGAAGGTACAACAACAGTAGAAATAGAACTTGCAGCTGCTGCCTTGTTCTCTTCCTCAATGTCTGCCAGAATAAGCTCATCCAGATCAGGCATGGGAGAATCATCCATGACAAAATCTGGGATAGGGCAGATGTCTGGAATAGACACAGGAGTTGGGACAGCAGAGAGAGCAGCAAAGGATGCACAAAGTTGCCTGGCAACTGCTGGATTTGCTGGAGAGGTATACTGGACAATGGCCAGATATGGCTTAGCAATCTCTACTGAAGATAGCTTCATATATACAGGATCAAAGATCCGAAGTATCTCAGATAAATTAACTGTGGGATTTATAAGGAAATCACCAGCAGTTGTTATTGAAGCTACTGACTCATCAAAGCTACTGTCAGTGTCCATGAATTGAATAAAATCTATTTCTGTATCTGTAACTGCATGTGCATTATCAAGCACTGAATCAACTATATCTATAGTATCTGTATCTGTATCAACTGTATTTACTTCTGTAGCTGCTGTACCAGATTCATCATGGAGCATCTTCCCCTGCATGGGTTCAGGAGAACCTGAAGCCAGGCCCCTGAATGAAGAGGGGGCAGCAGAGAGGGATGAGATTTGGGCAGATAAAGAATCAATAGAATGCACCAGAGGTGTAATAGCCTCTGTGATGAGTGATTTGATAAGAGGAGTCAGAAGAGAGATGATGGTGGAAATGGGGGAAGAATCCATAGGTGGAGAGAAAGTAGTAGAGGAGGAAGGAAGAATATGTGGAGAGGATAAAGGAGGTAGAACAGGTTGTGGTTCAGTGGGTATGGTGTAGGATGGAATAGAGGAAAGGTGTTGTGGAAGAGGGGATTGAGGAGGTGAGGGAATATGTGTTTCTGTGGGGGAAACTGGAGGTGTAGGCATATGTGTAAGATCAGGCGGTGGAGATTGATGGTGAGGTGGAGTCAATTGAGGTGCAGGAGGAGTGGGAAGAGACTTGGTAGGGGGAATGACCTCTTCAGAGTCAGGGTGAGGAGTGACCTTGACGGTCCTGGTGCTCTCAGAAGCATTGATGGAGGAGGAGGAACCCTTGGAGGGTTTGGAGATTGTCCTCTCCCATCGGCCAAATAAGGCGCAGGTGAGGCGCTTGCTGGCGTTGATGAATGTGGTCGGGGAGACCAGACATTCACGGGCCTTTTCCTAGAGGAAAATCCCCAGGATTTGGCCGTAGCAGACTTCCTTCTTGCTAATTCTTTTCTTGATTAGGTCAAAGAAAACCATGCCCCAATCAACCTGACGCTTGTTGAGTATTGCGCACATGATTAGGAATTGATGGCGAGTGATATAGTCGTGTGCCGAGTGCTTGCCCATTAGAATTTTCCCTACAATGTCAGCCAAAAATTGATAAGCGGCGGACAGTTGTTTCTTCAGAAGCTTATTGGGGTTGTTGCCGGAGAAACCCATGACTTTCAGCATATCCACGTATTCCTCAGCGTCTATTTCCAAATTGTCTTCCCCATTGATCAGTCCAAAAATTTCAGAGAGTACTACTGGGGACAGGGAAACGACAGTGTTTCCAATATTTCCTGTCAGATTTCCATCATCAGAAACTGCGACAGTATACACCCATTCTCTTATCTCAGTTGAGTGTAGCTTGATGTTGCGTGTCATGAAGTCCTTGAGATGCAGTTCTTCCAGTAATTCAAGGATATACAGAAAAATGGGATCAGAATGCTGGAAAGACTCAAAGTCCATTGAGAATGCTGCATCGAACTTCATCGCTGTAAGTGCTCCTGGAGGAATCGCCATTGATGACCTGCAAAGAAAATTACAGAGAAAACGGCGATCAAGAGCAAAGGAACTGAAAGCGCGGGACGGAGATCGAAGAAAAACCTAGTTATAGGATTTTCAGAATATGAATCGACAAGCTCCGTTCCACGAAAAAGAGACAAATCTTCGAACTGAGATCGACGAAATAAGGTATAGGAGAGTAGTTCGTCGAACCCATTCAGGAGAATTGAAAACAATTCGTCGAACTCCGGTCGACGGAATGGTTTCTGAAGCAAGGTTCATCGATCTCCGGTCGACGAACATTGTTTCCACACAGAGATTTCGTCGATCTCCGTTCGACGAGAATCTCTCGAACTCTCCCTAATTCGTCGAACTCCATTTGACGAATTCTGGAAAATTCGTCGAATGCAGACAGAAATTAATTTAACTCTTCTGCATCAATCATTCCTAGTTGATTTATAAAGAACAGATGGGTTTTCTTATCCAAAGGCTTGGTGAACATATCTGCTCTCTGTAGATCAGTAGGAATGTGGATCAAGTTAATTTTCTTTTTGTCCACATTATCTCTAATGAAATGATGTCTTATTTCAATATGTTTAGTCCTAGAATGAGGAACTGGATTCTGAGCTATAGTAATAGCACTTGTATTATCACAAAATAAGGTTGAATTATTTAAGTTGATACCATAATCTAGGAGTTGGTTTTGTATACATAGCATCTATGAACAGCAGCTGTCAGCAGCCATATACTCTGCCTCAACAGTTGATGTAGACACAGATGTCTGCTTTTTGCAAAACCAAGAGACAAGTCTCATACCCAGGAACTGGCAAGTTCCAGAGGTACTTTTCCTGTCCACTCTACATCCAGCATAGTCAGCATCTGAGTATCCATTTAACTCAAATTCTGACTCTGCAGGATACCAGAGTCCTAAACTAGGACAGCTCTTTATATATCTCAAAATCATTTTTAGAAAAATAAGATGAGATTCTTTAGGATTCACTTGGAAACTAGCACAAAGGCATGTGGCAAACATTATGTCAGGCCTGCTAGCTGTTAAGTATAATAGGGATCTAACAATTGCCCTATAATGTTTCTGATCTATAGGTTTCCCTGTTGCATCAGAATCCACAACAGCATTTGTAGCCATAGGTATTTTCATTCCTGAGGCATCACCCATCCCAAACCTTTTAATAAGCTCTTTAGCATACTTAGATTGGGAGAGGAAGATACCATTAGGGAGCTGCTTCACTTGGAGACCAAGGAAGTAGGAAAGCTCACCCATGCTACTCATCTCAAATTTGGAATGCATGAGGTCAGCAAACCTCTGGCACAATTTGGGATCAGTAGACCCAAAAATAATGTCATCCACATATATTTGTACCAATAAGATTTGGTCCTTATGATGTCTAGTGAAAAGGGTTTTATCTATGGTTCCTCTTGTAAATTTATGCTCTAAAAGAAAGCTAGCTAGGGTCTCATACCAAGCTCTTGGAGCTTGCTTTAAACCATAGAGAGCTTTATGCAATATGTAAACATAAGAGGGTTGAGTTAGTGAGATAAAACCTGGAGGTTGTTCTACATAAACCTCTTCTTGAAGTACACCATTCAGAAAGGCACTCTTAACATCCATCTGGAATACCTTGAATTTTTTGTATGCTATATAGGCTAGGAATATTCCAATGGCCTCCAACCTTGCAACAGGGGCAAAGGTTTGGTCATAGTCTATTCCTTCTTCTTGTCTATACCCTTGGGCAACCAGTCTAACCTTGTTCCTTACTATGTTCCCTTCTGCATCTAACTTGTTCCTATAGACCCATTTGGTTCCAATAACTGGGTATTTGTGGGGTCTTGGAACCAAATCCCAAACCCTACATCTCTCAAATTGATTTAGTTCCTCTTGCATTACAAGGATCCAGTGGATATCTTGCTCAGCTTCATGGATGGTGAGAGGTTCAGTTTGAGAGAGAAAACAGGCATGCATCAAGTCTTGATTGAGCTGATGTCTTGTCTGTACACCAACTGAAATGTCCCCAATCACTTGAGATCTGGGGTGATCTCTAATTATGACAAGATCAGTTTGTAGAGTTGGTTGAGCAACAGCTTCTGCAATTAATTCCTCTTGAGGAATGGAACTAGCTGTTGATGGAAGTTTAGTTACTTCCTCTTGGATTTCTTCTTCACTATCTTCAGCAGCCTGTGGAGTGGGATGAGTTTGAACTTCTTGGGTAAGGTTTAGTCCATCAATAAACTCACACACTGGTGAAACCTGCAAAGGACTATTGGTAGAAATGTCTTTCTCCTTATAAGACATGTTAGCTTCATCAAAAGACACATGGACAGATTCTTCAATTTTAAGGGATGATTTGTTGAATACCCTATAGGCCTTGCTTACTTGGTAATATCATAGAAAAATCCCTTCTTCAGCCTTAGCCTCAAATTTCCTGATGTATCTTTTGTTATGAGTGTGGATGTAACATATGCAACCAAAAACTTTAAAGTAAGTGATTTTAGGTTTCTTTTCTTTAAGTAATTCATAGGGGGTCTTGTGTTTTAGTTTATGTATAAGACATCTGTTCAGGACATAGTTAGCTGTGTTTACAGCTTTTGCCCAAAAGGATAGAGGCATGTAGGCATCTGCTAACAATGTACCTGCAGCTTCAATGAGTGTCCTATTTTTCCTTTCAGCAATCCCATTTTGTTGTGGAGTTCTAGGAGCTGATAAGCACTGTCTGATACCTTCCTTCTCACAGAACTCATGCATAAGAAGAGACTCAAACTCTGTGTCATGATCACTTCTGATCAATGCAACATGAGTAGAGAACTCAATCTGTATGGTCCTGAGAAAATCTGTAAGAACTTTGAATATATCTGACTTAGCTCTCAGGAAGGCTACCCAACTGAATCTGGAGAAATCATCAACAATAACTAAGGTGTAAGACTTCCCTCCTAGGCTTTGTACTGCAATGGGTCCAAAAAGATCCACATGAAGCAGATACAATATCCTAGGTGAATCACTTTTATTAATGGATTTGAAGCTAGTTTTAGTTTGCTTGCCTAGTTGACAAGCCCTGCATAGGCTTTCCTTCTTGTAGGGGCCAGAAGGTAAACCTCTAATAAGGTTGTCTTTGGATAACCTAGATATGTTCTTAAGGTTTACATGTCCTAGCCTTTTGTGTCATAGCTCATTTTGGTTACTAGTGATATTGAGTAAACAAATATCAGTTGTGGTAGAAATGAAATCTACTAAATATATATTTCCTTGTCTAAGTCCAATTAAATCAGTTTGGTTTTTATCATTTATAATAGAACAAGAGGTAGAGTTGTAATGTACCTGATAACCTTCATCACATAATTGACTTATGGATATAAGGTTATGTTTAAGTCCTCTTACATATGTCACCTTTTTGAAGGTCACTGCTCCAATGCTTACTCTTCCATACCCTTCTGACTGACCACTCTTTGAATCTCCAAATATCACCTTTGGTCCTAGCTTGGACTTATAGTTGGAGAGATTTTCTTTGCTGCCAGTCATGTGCTTGGAGCAGCCACTGTCTAGGTACCTTGTCTAACTTAGCCTTGGACAGTTCTTCACCTGTACCTGCATCAAACAATAAAACTCAATTGTTCTAGGTACCATGTCTGACTTAGCCTTGGACAGTTCTTCCTGATGGTCTTGGAGAAGGCTGGCCAACAACCTAGGATCTTGTATTTTCTTCATGTGAATCTATTTGGACCCATTGCAGTACAAAGCCTAGGAGGGAAGTCTTATACTTTAGTGATTGTTAATGACTTCTCTAGATTCAGTTGGGTAGCCTTTCTGAGAGCTAAGTCAGATACATTCAAGGTTCTTATAGATTTTCTCAGGACCATACAGATTGAGTTCTCTACTCATGTTGCATTGATCAAAAGCGATCATAGCACATAGTTTGAGTTCTTTTTATGCATGAGTTCTTTGAAAAGGAAGGTATCAGGCAGTGCTTCTCAACTCCTAGAACTCCCCAACAAAATGGGATAGCTGAAAGGAAAATAGGACACTCATTGAATCTGCAGGTACATTATTAGCAGATGCTTACATGCCTTTATCCTTTTGGGCAGAAGCTATAAACACTGTTAACTATGTCCTAAATAGAAGCCTTATACATAAGCTGAAAAATAAGACCCCCTATGAATTACTTAAAGGGAAGAAACCTAAAATCACTTATTTTAAAGTTTTTAGTTGTATATGCTACATTCACACAAATAACAAAAGATACATTAGAAAGTTTGAGGCTAAGGCTGAAGAAGAGATTTTTCTAGGATACTCCCAAGTAAGCAAGGTCTATAGGGTATTTAATAAATCCACTCTTAAAATTGAAGAGTCTGTCCATGTATCATTTGATGAAGCTAACATCTCTTATAAGGAGAAAGAGATTTCTACCATAAGCTCTTTGAAGGTTCCACCACCGTGTGAGTCTATGGATGGACTAAACCTTGCCCAAGAGGTATCAACCCATCATTCTCCACAGGTTGCTGAAGACAGTGAAGAAGAGATTCAAGTGGAAGTGGCTAAACTTCCCTCAACAGCTAGTACAATTCCTCAAGAGGAATTAAATACATAAGCTGTTGCTCAACAAACTCCACCAACTGATCTTGTCACACTTAGAGATCACCCCAGATCTCAAGTGATTGGAGACATTTCAGCAGGTGTATAGACAAGGCATCAACTTAACCAAGACTTGATGCATGCCTGTTTTCTCTCTTAGATTGAACCTCTCTCCATCCATGAAGTAGAGCAAGATCCCCACTGGATCATTGCAATGCAAGAGAAACTAAATCAGTTTGAGAGATATAGAGTTTGGGATTTGGTTCCAAGACCTCATAACTACCCAGTTATTGGAACCAAATGGGTCTACAGGAACAAGTTGGATGCTCAAGGGAACATAGTGAGAAACAAGGCTAGGCTTGTTGCTCAAGGCTACAGGCAAGATGAAGGAATTGACTATGACCAAACCTTTGCCCCTGTTGCAAGGTTAGAGGCCATAAGAATATTTCTTGCCTATGCAGCTCACAGGAGATTCAAAGTGTTCCAAATGGATGTCAAGAGTGCATTCTTGAATGGAGTGCTTCAAGAATAGGTTTATGTAGAACAACCTCCACGTTTTATCTCTCTAACTCAACCCTCTTTTGTATTTAAATTGCATAAAGCTCTCTATGGTTTAAAGCAAGCTCCAAGAGCTTGGTATGAGATCTTAGCAACTTTCTTTTAGAGCATAAATTTACAAGAGGAACCATAGATAAAACTCTTTTCACTAGACATCATAAGGACAAAATTTTGTTAGTACAAATATATGTGGATGACATCATTTTTGGGTCTACTGATCCCAAATTATGCAAGAAGTTTGCTGACCTCATGCATTCCAAATTTGAGATGAGTAGCATGGGTGAGCTTTCCTACTTCCTTGGTCTACAAGTGAAGCAGCTCCCTGATGGTATCTTCCTCTCCCAAGATAAGTATACTAAAGAGCTTATTAAGAAGTTTGGGATGGGTGATGCTTCAGGAATGAAGACACCTATAGCTACAAATGCTGTTATGGATTCTGATGCAGCAGGGAAACCTGTAGATCAGAAACATTATAGGGCAATTGATGGATCCCTATTATACCTAACAGCTAGCAGGCCTGATATAATGTTTGCCACATGCCTTTGTGCTAGGTTCCAAGTGAACCCTAAAGAATCTCACCTTATTTTCTTAAAAAGAATTTTGAGATATATAAAGAGTTGTCATAATCTAGAACTCTGGTATCCTACAGAGTCAGATTTTGAGTTAACTGGATACTCAGATGCTGACTATGCTGGATGTAGAGTGGACAGGAGGAGTACCTCTGGAACTTGCCAGTTCCTGGGTATGAGACTTGTCTCCTAGTTTTGTAAAAAGCAAACATCTGTGTCTACATCAACTGCAGAAGCAGAATACATGGCTGCTGGCAGCTTCTGTTCACAAATGTTATGGATGCAGAACCAACTCCTAGACTATGGTGTCAACTTAAATAATTCAACATTATTTTGTGATAATACTAGTGCTATTGTTATAGCACAGAATCCAGTTCACCATTCTAGGACTAAGCATATTGATATAAGACATCATTTCATTTGAGATAATGTAGACAAAAAGAAAATTAACTTAATCTATATTCCTACTGATCTACCGAGAGCAGACATTTTCACCAAACCTTTGGATGAGAAAAATCATCTGTTCTTTATAAATCAACTGGGAATGATTGATGGAGAAGAGTTAAATTAATTTATGTCTGCATTCGATGAATTTTCCAGAGTTCGTCGAACGGAGTTCGACGAATTAGGGAAAGTTTGAGAGATTCTCGTCGAACGGAGATCGACGAATTCTCTGTGTGGAAACAATTTTCGTCGACCGGAGATCGACGAACTTTGCTTCAGAAGATATTTCGTCGAACGGAGTTCGACGAACTGTTTTCGATTCTTCTAGATGAGATCGACGAATTATTTGTCTATAATTTATTTCGTCGAGCTCATTTCTAAGAATTGTTTCTTTTTCGTAGAACGGAGATTGTCGATTCATACTCTGAAAACCTTATATCTAGGTTTTCTTCGACCTCCGTCCCGCGCTTTCAGTTCTCTTGCTCTTGATCGTCGTTTTCTCTGTCTTTCTTGCAGGTCATCAATGGCGATTCCAGCAGGAGCTTTGGCTGCCATGAAATTTGACACAGGTTTCGACATGGATTTCGATTCCTTCCAACACTCTGACCCCATATTCCTCTACATTCTGGAACTATTAGAGGAACTCCGTCTAAAGGATTTCATGACCAGAAGGATCAAACTACATGGAACTGAAATAAGAGAGTGGGTATACACGTCTATTGTTTCTGAGGAAAATATTTTGACAGGAACTATAGGGAGTAATGTTGTTTCCTTATCTCCCGCAATTCTTTCTGAAATTTTTGGATTGGTAAATGGAGAAGATGATATGGAAATGTATTCTGAAGAGTTTACATCGATGCTGAAGTTGATGGGGTTTTCTGGAAACAACCCTAACAAGTTGTTAAAGAAACAACTGTCTGCCGCCTATCAATTCTTGGCAGACATTGTGGAAAAATACTGATGGGCAAGAACACCGCACATGATTACATAACCCTCCATCAATTCCTTATCATGTGTGCTGTGGTGAATAAGCGTTCTGTTGATTGGAGTAAGATCTTCACTGATCTGATTAAGAAGAAAAACAGCAAGAAAGAGGTCTGTTTTGGAAGAATCCTGGGGATCTTCCTCCAGGAAAAGGCTGGTGAATTCATGGTCTCCCCGACCATTTTCATCAATGCCAGCAAGCGCCTCAACTGTGCTTTGTTTGGCAGATGGGAGTGGACGATCTCCAAGCCATCCAAGGCTTCCTCCTCTTCCATCCCTGCTTCAGAAGGCACCAGGGCTGTTAAAGCCACTCCCACACCTGCTGAGGAGATCCTTCCCCCTCCACCATCTCTTCCAGCACCCCTTCCAGCACAGCAGCCTCCTCATGTGCCTACTCCTCCTCCATCTCCACCACTAGACATCACTAACATCCCATCTCCACCTCCATCTCCACCTCTGCAAGCTAATCAACAACCAACACCTCCTACTTCACCTCATGACACTCATATTCTCACACCTCCTCAATCTCCACTTCCCTCTCATCTATCCTCCATTCCATCTTACACCCTACCCACAGACATTGCCATGCCCGATGTCACCATTCCATCTTCATCCCCCTCCACTCATCACATATCAGCAGTTCTACCCTCCATTCCATCCTCTTCCCCTTCCTCCTTTGATTCATCTACCATATCATCTATCCTCACCATTCTCACTCCCCTCATCAAATCTCTTATCACAGAGGACATTACACCTCTTGTGAATTCCATTAATTCTTTATCTGCTCAAATTTCTGCCCTCTCTGCTGCCCCCTCCTCAGTCCAGGGCCTGGCCTCAGTCCCCACTGAACCCAGGTAGGGGGAGATGCTTGATGATGAAGCAGCAGTACAGGCTTCAGATACAGCTTCCCCAGCAGATACAGCTTCAGAAATTTTTCCAGATTGTACAGATACAGAAATAATTGATTTGATTAATTTTATTAATACTGATATGGATATTGCTGACATGGATACTGCTGAAACTGTTGGTGATTTCATTCTCAATCCCACAGTTAATCTACAAGAATTACTGCAAGTTTTTGATACTGTACATATTCAGTCTCTTCCAGCAGACTTTACTAAGCCACAATTGGATATTATTCCCTATACTTCTCCAGCTAGTCCAGCAGTTGCCAAGCAACTCTGTGACAGTTTTGTTATCCCAGCTTTAGCTTCAATCTCTGCAGCTAGCTCAGAAGTTCTTCCAGAAGATATCTCAGCCCCAAGTTTTGTTATGGATGACTCTCTTATGCCTGATTTGGATGAGCTAATCCTGGATGATATTGAAGAGGAGAATAAGGCAGCAGCTGAAAGCCCTGTCCCCATCATTTCTGATACCTGTATAGTCTCCTTCTCACCTATTGCTGAAATTCCAGTTCCTGAAACCTCAAATTCTGCCCCTTCTACATCAAAGGCTGTTATTAATGCTAAAACACTGAAAGTACTGGATGCTCTTTATGATAACCCTCAGGGTTCTGACAGTGAAGAAGATGATGATGATGATGATTCTAATGAAGAAGCCTCAAAGAAAAAGAAATTGTTGTCCAAGAAAAGGAAGGCTCCTCCTCCTCCAGCTCCTAAACCTAATCCCACTACTGACACCACTTATTACATTCTGCACAATATTGCTCCTTACAAGAGAATGCCTGCATGGATGTGGTTGTCAAAGAACCAGCAGAAGGAAAGAAAAAGAAGTAGGAGATATTCTCCTCCACCAGTCCACAGATATAGAAAGGATCCACCTCCTCCTCCTCCAGCAGCTGGTGCCACTAGCTCTAGCTCTCAGAGATCTGCCCCCATGCAAACTTATCAGAGACAGTCAGGGAGATCCTCTAGAAGTACCCAGCAGAGGCAACCATCCTCAGGAAATCAACAACAACAGCATCAGCAGCAAAAGAAACAAACATCTGAAGATCAGAGAGCTGACAGTCCAAAAAGGCCATACTCTCCTCCTATTCCATTTGAAGATCCTGAAACTGCCAATACTGCAAGAATGGCTAGGTTCCAAGAGCTAATTGGTCTATCTTTGATCAATAAAGCAAAAGCTGAAGGAAAAGACACATCAGGGTTAACAACTATGTCTGAATACAGGAAGGAAGAACTTAAGAGATTTGACAAAGGAAATAAGCTCTTCAATGTTGATGATTATATGAAGCTCCATCCTGAAGCAGTTGTCCCCATAGCTACATCACTAAAGATCATTGGGGCAGCTGACATGACTATGACTCAGGCATAGGCTCAAGATCCAACCAGAGAAATCATCTTCAAAAAGTCAGGAGAGAAGAAATCAGAAGACAAGCCTTTGCAGAAGAAGAAGAAGTAATCCTATTTTGTTTCAAATTTTCTTTCTGCATTTTGTTTTCAAACTATGATATTTCTCTTAAACAAGGCCTATGTATATATATATCTGCTGCATGTGTTAGTAATTCTCTACCAGATATATTTCTTTTACTGCTTTATTTTTCTGTTTGTTTCTGTTTTGAGTCTCTTAGTGACCTCACCCAAATAGGGGGAGATTGTTGGATGCCTAGTTGATTTGGGTTAGGTTCACTGGCTTAGGATGTGACCCATCATGTATAGCCAGGGTCAAGTTGTGTCTTAGAGTCTAGGCCAAGTCCTTAGAGTCAACTTCAGATGGACCAGCTATCATCAAGACCATCAGAGACTTCAGACTTAGAAGAATTCAAGTCTAAGTAAATTGAGTTCGACGTTCGTCAAACTCAAGTCGACAAAAGGTGTTCTGCGCTCGACGATCGTGAGATATTTCTTTGTGCTGAGCTCGACGATCTTAGTTCTCTGTTTGACGAAGACTAAGTTTCTTCAACAAGCTAAAGTCAAGACAACTTCAGAATTTTTCTAAGTCCAACTTCAGGCTTTGCTCGACGAACTAGAATCTGAGCTCGACGAACTTGGACCTCAAGTTCACAGCTTCTTCGGTCGACGAATTTGAATCTGAGCTCGACGAACAATCATTCTCAGCTCGACAAATTTGGATCTCAGCTCGACGAATGAAGACTGTCTGTTCGACAAATGAAGATTGTCTGGTCGACGAACTCATCAAGATCAACTCGACGAACTGTGAACTCAGCTCAACGATTGGTGTTCTTCGTTCGACGATTCCAGACTAGGTCTTCTTCAGTTTTCCCGTCCCGTTTCTTGGCGATGATTCCGGAGTTATTAATGCCAGATCTTCTCGTAATGTTACTGTTAGAACGCGCATTGACTATGGACTATTACATGCCATTTTTCCATGGGATAGTTAGGGAAATTATTGATTGCCGCTTCTTTCCAAGGTCGACTGCAATTACTGCTCAACATTCAAATTTCGAATGTTCCTCAGTCAGAGAGACACACAGAAAGAAAAGGATTAATCAGTAAGAAATAGGACAATCAGCAATACCAGACACACAGACAGATTACACAGAATAACAATCTTACAACAATCAAAAGTTCTTCTCTGCAATCAGCCCAGGCCAGAGAACATCTTCAAGAAGAAGAAGAACAATCAATTTCTATCAAGAGTCTTCTTCATTCAATTCTACAGGACAACTTCAAAAGGACAACAAAACTCTATCTATCAAAGAAGTTCCTAAAGCAATCTCTGGTCCAGGCACTCAAGCTTTCAAGACCTGTCACCCTGAAGCAGTGCTCCAGTTTTCTAGATCTCAGGGGAAGCAAAATCTGCTAACATCAATGCACAGTCTTATCAGTTGTTATTGAGAAAGAGAAGTGTTGGATATTGTATCCACAACGTACCTGATTTGAAGAAGCCCCTGAACAAGCTAAGGTAAATAGACAATGTATTTGATAAAATATTTCAAGTTGTGCTTGCAGTTTTTCCACGCTAAGTGCACACCAATGTCAGGGTGCAGTAGGTCAATATACACGGGTCTGCACGACGTAATCCCTCGTTGAGCAGATCAGTATGTTGGCCTACGTGTACTCTCTCTATTGGAGTGTACTTATTTTGAAGTACAGGGCTGTGAATTTGCAAGAGCAGACAAGGAGCAAGGATGGGTCAAAGAGCAGTCCATGGGCGGATAGCCGAAAAATCGTCTAAGTGTGATTCGACGAGAATCACCAAGTGATTCTCGCCGATTCGGCAAGAATCACTAGTGATTCTCGCCGAATCGTCGAGAATCACCGGCTGATTCTCGCCGTCTCTATCCGGCTACATCAAAGCTGGGGCTAAGTCATAATCGACGAGAATCACCAAGTGATTCTCGCCGATTCGGGGAGAATCACTAGTGATTCTCGCCGAATCGTCGAGAATCATTAGCTGATTCTCGCCGTCTCTTTCCAGCTTTCTCAGAGCGTGCAAACAAGTCTACATCGTCGAGAGTCACCTTCGATTCTCGACGATTCGACGAGAATCACCTCTGATTCTCGCCGAATCGGAGAGAATCAACTTTGATTCTCGTCGATTTTGCCTTGGGCAATTTCCTGGAAACCGCTGGACCGGATTCTGCCGCTGGCACTGTTCTGAACTGGGGTTAGGGTTTCTTCAGGTGGGACCCATAACGGTTATAATGGGGTATTTCCATCGTATAAATATACGCGTATTTTGAACAGAAGACACACAGAAAAGAAATACACGAGCCGCCGACCGTGACCTAGATCGTGATATCTGCTCTGCCGCCGCCGTCGCCTCTCGTGCAAGTTGTTCGCCGACCTTGATCGTGATCTCTTCCAGATCTTCCGGCGACAGAAGCTTAGCCAAGCTTAGAGTCTCACGCGTCTAACCAGAGATCTTTTGTCTCTTGATTTGTTGATCGGGAAAACCTTCCCCATCCGAATCGATCGAGACGATCGATCCTAGTGTGACCGTTGGTAGACCTAGCTAGCTTCGCTACGAAGTTTGAATCTCCAACGAACAGCAGCTGCATACCGTTGTCACCGCCTATTACGAGAACCAAGCCGCCGCTCTTCTTGCCGCCGCCGGTGTCGGGGAGATTCTCTCCAAGTGAGATCTAGGGTTGTGAACTCTTCGTGACTTCTAGAACACGTCATCAAATGAAGAGGGACACCTTAGTCTCCGAAAGTAGTTTGTATTTCTTGTACATTCTAGTTTATTTTTTTTGTAAAGGAACGTTGGTTCCGAGTTGTAAGGGTTGGGTGCAACCCGTGTGGTGGGAGTGTTGTCTCCTACGTGTGGAAGGGTTCCTTCCGATAGTGCAAGGATTGGATTTCAATCCTGTTGGTGAAGAGACCGAGTCGTCCCTTATTGGGAGATAGGTCGAAGGGGGAAAGTGGATGTACCCAACTCGGGGAACCACTATAAATAGCTTGTGTACCTTCTTTGCTGTGCTGGTTTATTTATTTGTGCAGGTACAATTTTAATTCCGCAAAAATGTTGCACGTCACCTATTCCCCCCCCCCCCATAGGTGAAGGTAGTTGACACTAGGTGGACTTTCAAGTGGTATCAAAGCGAGGTTACTCATCAAAAAGGTTAACACCTTGAGTTGAATCCTGCCGCCAGTGTCAATAAGAAGGCAAACATCTACTATGGACGGGCTCAAGTTCACAGGCAAGATCCCAGTGTGCACCAGGCTCAACTTTCCTATCTGGAAGGAAAGGATCAGGTTCTACATGGAAGCAGTTGATCCTCGACTCTTCATGATCGTGGAGGAGGGACCTTATGTCCCCACTAAGGTCTCCACCATAGATCCTACCAAGAAAGTGCCAAAGAAACTTTCTGAAATGGACAAGGACGAGATGGTGCTGGTAGGACTTGACAAGAAGGCGCAGAATATTCTGGTCAGCGCGGTCGATGACTCAATGATGCAAAACTTCTGCAATTGCAGGACAGCAAAGGAGATCTGGCACTGCCTGATTATCCTAATGGAGGGCACTGATGAAGTGAGGGATGATCAGAGATCCCTTCTGAACCAGAAATATGAGGCCTTCAGACAAGGGCCTAAGGAAGAGATCGGAGTCACCTTCGAGAACTTCCTCAAGATTGTCAATCCCCTCAAAGGATATGGAAGAGTGTTCACTGATGGTGAACTTAATGATAAATTCCTTAGGTCCCTTACTAAGGAATGGGACACAAAGATCTGCGCCATCCGAGAGTTTGGCAGACTGGCTGAAACAGACCCGCAAATTCTGTTTGGGAAGCTGATGTCCTATGAGCTTCAACTGAACACCAGGAAAGCAGAAGAAGAAGCTGAGAAGGCTGCCGCCAAAGAAAAGACTGTGGCTCTAAAAGCCATTCACTCCAGAAAAGGCAAGGGTGCGGTTTCATACCGTGCCAGGAAAAAGGATGAGGAGGAGGACTTCGAGCCATGCTCCTCTAGCTCAGAGCTGTCTGAGGAGGATTTCTCCCTCATCACCCGAGAATTCAAGAAGTTCCTCAAGATGAGGAATCAAAGAAAGAAAGACGGCTCCTCCTCCAGGCATCAGAAGAAAAATTATTCTTCTAACAGGTATGCTTCTAAACCGAACAAACATCGCTCCTCTGACATCATTTGCTTTGGATGCAATAATCCAGGACACGTCGTGGCCGACTGCTACCAAGGCAAGAGAGAAAAAGGGAAAGGAGAGGAGCACAAATTCTCCAGAGATAAGAAGAAAGAGCGGAGCTACATCGCCAAAAGGCCAAAGACACTGAGTGAGTCTGATTCCTCAGACTCCAGTGATGATGAGGAAGCCTACTTCGGGCTGGTGGGTCGCTCCGACTCAGAAGGAGAATGCCCCCAATTTACTGGGAAGGTAAAAGCTCACACCCCTCTCTCCGACTCTGAATCTGATCCTGAGTCTCAGGATGATGACCCTGAGGATAGCCTTTCGGCCCGTGAAGCGGAGCTCCTCGAGAAGTATGAGCTTCTGCTCAACACTTTCGAGGAGTGCCGTAAGAGATTGAAGGCTGAGAAAAAGGAAGTGAAATTCCTTAAGGGAGAGAGTGTCTCCCTAAGGGAAGAAATCATAAGTTTGATTTCTCTCCGACAGGAGCACCTTGACCTGACTTCAAAGCATTCAGAGTCTCTTAAGCTCCTTGATCTTAAGCAGGAGGAAGTCGACAAGTTGGAAGAACAACTTGCGGCAGAAAGGAAGATCGTCAAGAGCTTCTCTATGCCAAAAATAGTTCTTCTAGTAGTTGATACCTTCTCTGCTCAGGCCAAAGGAGCTGGCTTGGGGCATGTAGGGGTATCTGGTTCCTCATCCAGGAGAAACAGGAACCAGAGGAAGAATAAGGCTGCCAAGAAGGCCTCTGCTGCTGAAAAGGGAAAGGCTCCGCTCAGTCCTGTTGCGTTCAGAAAGCCTAGCTTTCCTTGCAACCAACATGACTTTGAATCAACCTTTGGTCATCATTTCTGGCCCTCGGTTGCAAAGCCAAAGAGCCGATATGATGGTTGGACCTTTCCCCGGAACTTCGGTGAGAGTGCCCTCAAGGCACCTTATGAGGAAATCCACATGGGAAATTATGGTCAATTCTCTAGCGGTCATAATGGAAAGCAGGCACCAAGAGTCAAGCCTGTTATACTGACGAATCAGAAGGTGAAGAAGTCATGTGACTGCAATCACTATGAGGCCTCCACCTCCAGATCCAAGGCCCCGGCTGTACCCACCATTCCCAGGGTAAGGCAGGAGCCTAGGAAGAGGTACAACAGATTTGACTGTTGGTGTTGTGGCAAAGTCGGTCACTTTGTCGTGGATTGTTGGTTTAACCCGAGGTATAACGAGACTCCCTATGTTAGCACTACGAGGCCGACCACTCGTAAGGTTAACCAACCGAGGGGGAGTATGCTAACCAGGAATCTAGGACCCAAGTTCGATTGGGTTCCTAAGGGAAATTAATTTTGTTTTGCAGGAATGTCCAAAGGCCACCAAAACTCCAATCTGGTACTTGGACAGTGGATGCTCCCGGCACATGACTGGGATAAGAAGCCTGCTGCGTGATTACACTCCAGTCGAGAATGGACCCAAAGTCATCTTTGGAGGGTCAGATCGAGGAGTCACTAGAGGTTACGGTATGATTTCCAACGATATAATCTCTATCACCGACGTGGCTTATGTTGAAGGGTTAAACCATAACCTGATCAGTGTAAGTCAGTTATGTGACAAAGGTTATGACGTTAAGTTCTGCAAGGATAAATGTCTGATAATTTCGCGTACCTCTTCTGAGACGGTATTATCACTCATTAGGAGCAGAAATATCTTCTGCTTAGATTTTCTCAGTTTAGATTCATCTACCCCCGTATGCCTTATGGCAACAGGCAGTGCATCTCTTTGTGAACAATGGCACAAGAGATTGGCACATATTAATTTCAAAATAATTATTATGTTGTTTTCTAAAAACTTAGTAAGGGATGCTCCTGTTATCAAGTGCATCAAAGATAGCCCCTGTCCTGCATGCCAGATGGGCAAACAGACTCGGGCTACCTTTAAGAGCATTGCAGACAAAGACTCTTCCCGATGTCTTTACCTTCTACATATGGACTTGTTTGGTCCAATGCAAGTTCATAGCTTGGGAGGCAAGTCCTATACGCTAGTGATAGTTGATGATCATTCTCGATTTACATGGGTGTTCTTCTTAAAACGAAAGTCGGATACGTTTGACATCTTCACTAGTTTTGTCAAGCAGGTTCAGAACGAATTTAACTGCCCAGTGGTCAAAATCAGAAGTGACCATGGAACAGAATTCGAATCTGGTGCTATGACAGAGTTTTGTGAAGAACAAGCTATCTTTCATGAGTTTTCCTCCCCGCGCACTTCTCAGCAAAATGGAGTTGCGAAGAGGAGAAATAGAACTCTCATTGAAGCCTGCACAACAATGTTGAAAGACGCTTCTCTCCCAGAATACTTCTGGGCAGAGGCTGTCAATACAGGTTGTCATGTACAAAATCGAGCATCGATCAACAAGCATCATCGTAAGACGCCTTATGAGCTACTGAGAGGCAGGAAACCAACCATGTCCTACTTGAGGATCTTTGGTTGCAAATGCTATGTACTGAATAATGGGAAGTACCCGCGTACTAAATTTGGTGAAAAATGCTTCGAAGGCATATTCATGGGCTATAGTTCCCACAGTCGGGCATATAGGGTATTCAATAAGAAAACCCTAGTGGTAGAAGAATCAATTAATGTTGTATTTGATGAAGGAAGTTTGCTTAACAGCAATTCTTCCAGTGGTATTCTTGAAGATGCAAGTGCACGACTTGAACAGCTGGATCTCGATGAGACCGCTAAAGATGAAACTCCTAAGTACGTCAAAGTTTCCACCTCCACGTCATCTGGGAATGTTGAAGATCAAAATGGAACAAATCTCCTAGAAGAAGGAGAAGCCCAAGAAGTAGTCAAAGCTCCAGACGCCAGACTTCTAGAGCTCCGGCACGTGAGGGATCATCCTAGAGATCAGATCATCGGAGATCCTCGTGTCGGTGTCAGAACTCGAAGAGGTACTATTAACGAAATTTTGCATCTTAGCTTCCTGTCACAGGTTGAGCCAAAGAAGTTTGACGAGGCGAACAAAGATGCGGCATGGATTCTGGCCATGCAAGATGAACTACATCAATTCGAACGTTGCAACGTTTGGACGCTGGTTCCCAGACCACGCAAGCAGAATGTGATTGGCACCAAGTGGATCTTCAGAAACAAAATGGATGAACATGGTGTCATCATAAAGAACAAGGCCAGGCTGGTGGCTCAAGGTTATAGACAGGAGGAGGGGATTGACTTCGACCAGACCTTTGCACCAGTGGCAAGGCTCGAGGCAATCAGATTGTTCCTGGCGTACGCTTCGCACAAAGGATTCACAGTCTATCAAATGGATGTGAAATCAGCATTCTTGAACGGAGACCTGAAAGAGGAAGTATACGTCGCTCAACCCCCAGGTTTTGTCAATCCTACTTATCCCAATCATGTATATTTTCTTAATAAAGCTTTATATGGTTTAAAACAAGCTCCACGAGCTTGGTATGAGACTTTATCTAGTTTTCTTCTTGAGAACAAGTTCTCTAGAGGTAAAATAGATAAGACATTGTTTCTCAGGGAAGTCAAAGTCAAGATTTGCTGGTGCAAATCTATGTCGATGACATAATATTCGGCTCAACGGACAACAATCTTTGCAAAAAGTTTTCCAAACTTATGCAAGGAAAGTTTGAAATGAGCAGTATGGGAGAGCTAAAGTATTTCTTGGGACTTCAAGTGAAACAGTCTGAGGATGGAATCTTCATCTCTCAGACGAAGTTCACAAATGAACTCCTCAAGAAATTCGGCATGGAGAGTGCAACCTCTATGAGGACTCCAATGGGATCAACTATGTCTCTGGATAAGGATGAGAAAGGTAGACCTTTCGATGAAACCAAATACAGAAGCATCATTGGATCCCTGCTCTACCTTACTGCCAGTAGACCGGATATCATATTCTCCACATGTGTCTGTGCCAGATATCAGGTGAACACTAAGGAATCTCACTATGTCGCTGCAAAGCGAATTCTAAGATACCTTAAAGGTACTCCCAATCTTGGCTTATGGTACCCGAGAAACAATGATGTCGAGCTAATAGGTTTTTCAGATGCTGATTTTGCAGGGAGTAGGGATGATAGGAAAAGCACTTCCGGGACGTGTCAATTCCTCGGAAGAAGGCTTATCTCATGGAACAGCAAGAAGCAGAATTGTGTAGCTACCTCCACAGCAGAGTCTGAGTACATCTCGGCAGGCAGCTGTTGCGCACAACTCCTATGGATCAGAAACCAGTTAGCCGACTACGACCTTCAGTTCAAGGAAGTACCAATGTACTGCGAGTCCTCCCGTGCAATTGCAATTGCCAACAATCCGGTATCGCACAGCAGAACGAAGCATATTGAAGTGCGCTACCACTTCATTCGGGAGCACGTGGAGAACAAGGACATCTCTCTCTGTTATTTCCCCACGGACAAGCAGATTGCAGACATTTTCACAAAGCCCTTAGACGAAGCCAAGTTCAGTCTTTTCAAAACTGAATTGGGGATGCTAAACTATGAGGAATAAAGACTACAAAAGCTCCATGCTCGTGCATCTAGGGGGAGGCTTTGCCAGAAACTCCAGGGTGAGCATAGGTGCAAGAACTGAGGGGGAGCAAGGGGTCAAATGCTACAGACCCCGATTTGCAGAAGCCGAAAAGGGGGAGATTACCCTCTCGGCTAAGGCTAAGGTGGCTCCCAGTTTGCTCTCAAATTGGTATTGGTAATGAATATCTCTCTCAACTCAATTTCAAGGTTATGATTTTCATTCCCATACGCCTTATTCACCTTAGCTTGTAGGGTTTAGGCTTCTTCAAATAGAGGGAGATTGTTGGGTATTGTATCCACAACGTACCTGATTTGAAGAAGCCCCTGAACAAGCTAAGGTAAATAGACAATGTATTTGATAAAATATTTCAAGTTGTGCTTGCAGTTTTTCCACGCTAAGTGCACACCAATGTCAGGGTGCAGTAGGTCAATATACACGGGTCTGCACGACGTAATCCCTCGTTGAGCAGATCAGTGTGTTGGCCTACGTGTACTCTCTCTATTAGAGTGTACTTATTTTCAAGTACAGGGCTATGAATTTGCAAGAGCAGACAAGGAGCAAGGATGGGTCAAAGAGCAGTCCATGGGCGGATAGCCGAAAAATCGTCTAAGTGTGAATCGACGAGAATCACAAGTGATTCTCGCCGATTCGGCGAGAATCACTAGTGATTCTCGCCGAATCGTCGAGAATCACCGGCTGATTCTCGACGTCTCTATCCGGCTACATCAAAGCTGGGGCTAAGTCATAATCGACGAGAATCGCTAGTGATTCTCGCCGATTCGTCGAGAATCATTAGCTGATTCTCGCCGTCTCTTTCCAGCTTTCTCAGAGCGTGCAAACAAGTCTACATCGTCGAGAGTCACCTTTGATTCTCGACGATTCGACGACAATCACCTCTGATTCTCGCCGAATCGGCGAGAATCAACTTTGATTCTCGTCGATTTTGCCTTGGGCAATTTCCTGGAAACCGCTGGACCGGATTCTGCCACTGGCACTGTTCTGAACCGGGGTTAGGGTTTCTTCAGGTGGGACCCATAACGGTTATAATGGGGTATTTCCACCGTATAAATATACGCGTATTTTGAACAAAAGACACACAGAAAAGAAATACACGAGCCGCCGACCGTGACCTAGATCGCGATATCTGCTCCGCCGCCGTCGTCGCCTCTCGTGCAAGTTGTTCGCCGACCTTGATCGTGATCTCTTCCAGATCTTCCGGCAACAGAAGCTTAGCCAAGCTTAGAGTCTCACGCGTCTAACCAGAGATCTTTTGTCTCTTGATTTGTTGATCGGGAAAACCTTCCCCGTCCGAATCGATTGAGACGATCGATCCTAGTGTGACCGTTGGTAGACCTAGCTAGCTTCGCTACGAAGTTTGAATCTCCAACGAACAGCAGTCGTATATCGTTGTCGCCGCCTATTCCGAGAACCAAGCCGCCGCTCTTCTTGCCGCCGCCGGTGTCGGGGAGATTCTCTCCAAGTGAGATCTAGGGTTGTGAACTCTTCGTGACTTCTAGAACACATCATCAAACGAAGAGGGACACCTTAGTCTCCGAAAGTAGTTTGTATTTCTTGTACATTCTAATTTATTTTTGTTGTAAAGGAACATTGGTTCCGAGTTGTAAGGGTTGGGTGCAACCCGTGTGGTGGGAGTGTTGTCTCCTACGTGTGGAAGGGTTCCTTCCGATAGTGCAAGGATTGGATTTCAATCCTGTTGGTGAAGAGACCGAGTCGTCCCTTGTTGGGAGATAGGTCGAAGGGGGAAAGTGGATGTACCCAACTTGGGGAACCACTATAAATAGCTTGTGTACCTTCTTTGCTGTGCTGGTTTGTTTATTTGTGCAGGTACAATTTTAATTCCGCAAAAACGTTGCACGTCACCTATTCCCCCCCCCCCCATAGGTGAAGGTAGTTGACACTAGGTGGACTTTCAAGAAGACACCATCACCTTTTTTCCAACTCCTGTACAGGGTTTTAATTCCCTTCAAAATTATTCCTGGTTACAAGTCTCCTTTCAAAAGACTTGAGGTTTTGGTTTTTGAGCACCTAAACAAAAGCTCATTGGTGTCAGGCACCTGATCAAAAACCTGAGTGGATTCCTACCAGGGTGGTAGAAGAGTGGATGTACCTAGGTTGGTGAACCACTATAAACTACTTGTGTCGTCTGGTTGCCCTTTCTTTTGTTTTGGCTGTGCTCTGTGATTAGTTAGGTTGCTGTGATTATTATTTTATTAACTGACCTGTTCACTTAGGAATACAACAAAAGTTGTAAAGATTTTTTAGAAAGCACAATACTCTATTCACCCCCCCCCCCTCCCCTCTAGAGTATTTCAGATCCACCTTGCACTTTCATGCTCAAATTAATTGTATTGACTTAATAAGTTATGTCAATGCACCCTCATAATACTTGAGCAATTGCTCAAGTAATATGAACTCTCCTTTATACCACTTAATACTTAAGTCGACCACCACTAGAAGCATTGCCCCTTATGTATTGCCACACATATCTCCCCCTTTCTGTCTTCTTCAATAGGTATATTTATTGATTGAGTAGAAAATATCATGGGAGAGATTATCTCATGATCCTAGACAAAGTCATATGTTGATACTACTAAGGAAATCATCCTAGTGATCAAACTTCTAGATTAGGAGTCATACCTTTTGTGTTGATACTTTGAAACAACACAACACTGCATCACTTGAACTTATTGCACACATAGTTCCACTTGCTGATGTTGTATTGATGGTTAAAACTTGTGGCGTCCTGCGGGTTGTTATTTAGCAAAAGAGCGGATTTGGTATATTTTATTTTGTAAGGATGGGGCGCGCAGATTTATTAATTATAAAAAGTTGAAACTGAGTTTTAACAAGAGGAGGTAAGTGCACAAATCATGTGTAGTACAGGATATTCCGGTGTGAAATATCGAGGCCGTATTGTTCTCGGGGTCTGGTTGATTATATCTACTCTTCCCTGGAGGGGACTATTATTTTACAGATATTTTATCTTATCAGGATATATTTTTTTATATATAAAAAATGGCAGAAAATAAAAGCTTTACAAAGGATGGAGCCAATGAAGAGCTTAGCGCAACCGCATCGAATAAAATTTGAACTAAAATATACTTTTAATAAAAAGTGCTCCTAAGTTTCCAATTAATTAAGGCAGAGACTTGGCCATGGAGGTTCACTAAAATGAGCTTACCTATCTCTAGGACTATCACTCACCTGAACATTAAGACTATTCGACCGAGCTCTCGTCCGACGAAGGATTACTCTTAATGCTCGCATTACGCTAAGAACCCCACTATTGGATGGGGAACCCAATCCAATAGAGTTTTTGCGCCTCCTCTCTCGAGGGTTAGTGCGGAACTCCCTTTACCCAGGGGTGATCGGTCCATACGCACGACCTCTCAGCTAGCTCGCATATGCACTACGGAAATAGAGCCCACACATCGATTATGTGGTTCTACGCGTCGTAGACCCGGAGTAAACCTTAAGTTAATTTAATTAAATAGAAAAACAGAACCTTTAATTATTTAAAGCTATTTTATCTATCCCAATGCTCTTCGATACTGAGAGCTAAGAGCGGTTAGCCACTTATTGGAATGGGGATGGCTTGCGGGAAAAAGCGAAAAAAGGAAAGCAGGAAATAAATCTGAAAATGAATGCAGTAAAATAAAGCAGGAAAGAAAGCATTAAAATTGAGAGTCCGACTCAAACGAGTGGCGGGAAATGAAAACTGAAAATGACAAGTCCCACTCAAACGAGTGGGCAGAAAATGAAATCAAGACCTACTCAAACGAGTAGGAGAAAATAAATGCACCCACGCACGCACTCTATTGAAAACAAAAACTCACATACACAAGTCCTACTCAAATGAGTAGGCAGAAAATTAAAGTGAGTCCTACTCAAACGAGTATGAGAAAATAATTGCACACACCCACGCACTCGACATAAATGAAATACACACGCACACAACAGAAAATTAATCCACACACTCATGCACTCTACTAAAAATAAAATACTCCACACACTCCACTTGAATTGAAAACACACGCACTCTACATGAAATAAAATACTCCCACACTCTACAAAAAGTAAAACGCACACACACTCTACTGAAAGAAAAGAAAGCTATGAAAATTATCTCATACACGCACGCAAACATACGGAAAAAAAGGAAAACAAAGTGACTAAAAAATTAAAACAAATACATTTCTACCGCTAGAATGCGGTAGAAATGCATAAAAAGTGAGAATAAAAATTAAACGAGCAAAACGGTTTTTGGATAAAAGTAAAATGAAAATGCTCGAAAAATTAAACAAACTATATAGACATTATTATAACTTGATAAAAACGCTAAAAAAGTGGAAATAAAGTTGAAAGGAATAAAATGTTTGACGAACAAAAAAAGGAACAAAACTAACGAAAAAGATAAAAACCCACTTTTAAAACATTTTTATAAACTTATAAGGATGAACATGAAGAGTTCTAAAAAGCTATAGTATTAAAACTGAGAAAGTTATTAAAGTATAAAACTAAACACATACACACACACACACACACACACACACACACACACATTTGAAAAGAACAAAAGCAAAGTTAAAACAAAATAAAACTAAGATTGCCTAAGAGATGGGCACATAGATGCATTCCAGCACCATATAACGGGAGAAAAGCTATAAATTTTATTAATACTAAAAGACGATTACAAAGCTAAAATGAAAATAAAAGAGACGGGGAGAAAATCCATTACAAAGCATTTGGAAATACATCTAAATAGCCCGAGCCCCTTAGACAAAATGGTCCAAAAAAGAACAGGTGCTCTTACAGAAAATCTGAATTTATAGGCAAACTTTTTGGGTACACGCCCTGGGACACGGGCGTGTACCTGGGGCGTGTCAGCACTGTACATGAGGTGATCCATCGATTCGACTGCAGGTTTGACTTTGGGGCAGTCCACGTGGAAGTCACGCCCGTATCTCTGCCGACACGAGCGTGTCGGAGGGCGTGTCGGGAAGGTTGATCTGGAACAGGTTATGTAAAAAAGTCATCGCGATGTCCTGTCGGGCCAGGTGGAGGAGTACACGCTCGTGTCGCTTCTTGATACGGGCATGTTGAGTGGGGTCGACGATCGTCGAGCGCGGTTTCGTCAAGCTGGAGTGACACGGGCTTTGGTCACGGCCGTGTGTCACTTAATACGGGCGCGTCGTAGGGCGTTTCACGCTTTTTTTCTTCAATTATGGTTGGTTTCACGGGATTAAAGTATCATACCTAGGTCACGAGCGTGACCCAAAGTACACGGGCATGTACTAGCCTTTTTTGACAAAATCTGTAAAATTTTACGAAACAAAAAATAAACCTAAGTTAGAATAATAGTTACAAAATATGAGCATTTTATTGAACAAAATTAAGTAAAAATAACGAAAATAAATGAAAATGACTTAATTAATGTACATAAAAATACGTATATTTACAACTCATCAAATACCCTCATACTTAAGCTTTTGTTATTACATAGTAAAAGTTGGAGATAAACTTATAATGAATTAAAGAAATTATAAGTTTAGCTATCGCTTGAATTAATTGAAAGAAAGATCTAAATAAACATCCGGTGTATAAGAGTGAAGTCTTAAATTATGACAAAAATTTAAATAAAGGAAGAGTTTCAGCTTAAAACTTCTGTTATAATCAAACAGATAGCAAAAATAATTATTTGTTAGGCTAACAAAAATAGATTGGATTTATGAAAACTTTAGCTTAAAAAATTAAAGGAAATAATTTAATTTACAAATTATGCTCTCAAAAAGATTTTTAAATTAAATCTAGAATCATTTGAGATTGGCGGAGTGGGATGTCGTGGTATATGAAGAAGGCTTTGAAATTTTAGAGGCGAGGGTATATTTTTTCGCTCAAACCTCTAATGAAATTTTTTGGTTCGAATATGGATGTTAGGAAAACGAAATCTTATTTTTCATAACATATAATATTTTTTAACAACTTCATAATAATCCAATGTATATGTATATGAGTAATGAATTTTATCATCTTACTCTATATCATATAATCTTTTCAAATATTGGATGTCTATATTTACGGAACGAAATCTTATTCTCATTGACATAGGATCTTTTAAACATCGAAATCATGTCCAGTATGACATGAAAAAAAGGTGATAGGTTTTTTAGAAAGAAAACTAGTTTTAATAAAAAAAATTGAGAACAACCTTTATAAATTAAACGTTCCTATATTTCAAAAAACACTTGGAGTAAATGTAATTGAAATCTAAGGTTGTTATTTCCTAACAAAATAAATGTGTAACTATTTAGATAAGTTAGAAGTAATGCTGAAAATAGGTACTTTATCTAAATAAAAAAGGAGCATACGAAATTCTTTAAAACGTAACTCCAGATATCTAAATCTATCGATCTTCAATTAGTAATTGAATAGTAAACAAAAAATTAATAGAATTCGCTCATAAATTAACTCGCAACTAGATTTTTGGAGAGCGAAAAAAGGTTAAGAATGAGATATTCGATTTATTCGTTACAATTTTTGGGGATTTAGGGTCTTTATCATTTTTTGAAATTTTGATTATCTTTTATTTTTGAATTTTATAGGGTTTTTATCTTTTTTAATTTTTTGATTATTATCTTTTTTGGTTTTTTTAGCATTATTCACTTTTTTTTTGGATTTTTGGAATTTCTAAAATAAAGTTTTTTTTTGAATTTTTTAGGTTTTTAACAATTTATGTACAAGAAAGTGGAGAGAAAGAGGTGTTATGTACAAAACAAATAGGGGGAAAAGAGAGATTATTTTTTTTACAAAAAATTTACAAAGTAAAAAAAAATAATTTTATTTTGAATTTGTTTTGTTTATAAAAAGAAGAGAGGTAGGAAAGAGATTTTTTTACCAAAAATGTACAAAGTAAAAGCAAAAACTTTTTTGAACTTTTTTTTATAAGTTTTTTTTTTGTGATTTTTTGTGTTTTATGAATTTTTTTGTTTTTGTTTTATAAGTTTTTTTTTTATGAATTTTTTGTTTTATAATTTTTTTTTGAGTTTTTCTATTATAAAAAACAAGCAAAAAATTTTGAAGGTTTTAATGTTTGCAATTTTTTGTATTTTTGATGAGTTTTTTTATTATTACAGAATATAAAAGTGCAGAAATGGAAAAATAAGAAAACATCTCCATACTTAAACCTAACATTGTCTCCAATGTTGCAATCTAAGTGTGTAGAACGATAATAGACAGAATATAATATGTATAAAAAGAAAAAGGGAGGGTAGAAGTTTCCCTAACACGAGGTTGGGGAGGCTCATTTGAAACCCTGCATTATTTAGAAAAAAAAAGAAAGAATCAAAAAGTTAACAGAAAAATGAAAAAGATAAATTCGGACAAAAGGTTGTGGGTGGTAGGGGGCATGTGTGTGTGACTCGAAGCTAACGTCTTAGCTTTTGAGCGTGTACAGAAATGCGTTTCCCTAATGCGCACAATAGTGGGAAGTGCCGAAGAGAAAAATAGATATATAATTTTGAATAATAGAAAAAAATTATTTATTTACAAGTGTTTAGTATGTTTTTTTTGGTAAAATTTTTTTTGTGTTTTTTGAAAGAAATTAAAAGAAGTTAAAACAAAATATATACGAGAATTTTTTTTTTGGGGGGGGGGGGGTTTGTAGAAGAGTATTTTCTTGTTGCTATAGGTATATATATGGTAAATAATATATATATATATATATATATATATATATATATATATATATATATATATATATATATATATATATATATATATATATATATATATATGTGTTTTTAAGTAGGGTTTTTTGTAGTTTATTATTTTTCGTAGTATTTTGGGGTTTTTAGTTTTTTTTAAGATTTTTATAAGTTTTATAAAATAATAGTTTTTTTGTTTTTTAGATTTTTCATAAAAATAACAAAATGTTTTAAGTTTTTAGTTTTTTTTATTTTAGATTTTTATTAGTTTTATATTGTTTTCATGTTTTTTTTTTGTTTTTTTTTGTTTTATAGGTTTTTTTTAAAAAAAACAATTTATAGTTTTATGATAAATATATGAAATAATAAGTATAAACTAAACTCCTTTTTTTGTAAGTTAAGTATTATTTTTTATTTATTTATATGATTATTATGATTATTATTATTAGTAGTAGTATTTTTTTGTTGGCCATTTTTTAATATATATATATATATAGGTAAAAGTAATAGGTCTCCAGAGTTCAAAATAATGACTCAAAATATCCACGGCAACGGCGCTAAAAACTTGATGGTTAAAACTCCTGGCGCCCCGCGGGTTGTTATTTAGCAAAAGAGCGGATTTGGTATATTTTATTTTGGAAGGACAGGGCGAGCGAATTTATTAATTATAAAAAGTTGGAACCGAGTTTTAACGAGAGGAGGCAAGTGCACCTATCGCGTGTAGTACAGTATATTCCAGTGTGGAATATCGAGGTCGTATTATTCTCGGGGTCGGGTTTATTATTTCTAATGTTCCCTGTAGGGGACTATTATTTTACTGATATTTTATCTTGTTAGGATAAATTTTTTTATATACAAAAAATTTAGAAAATAAAAGCTTTAAAAAGGATGGAGCCGATGAAGAGCTTAGCGCAACCGCATCGAATAAAATCTGAACTAAAATATACTTTTAATAAAAAGCGATCCTAAATTTCCAATTAATTAAGGCGGAGACTTGGTCGTGGAGGTTCACTAAAATAAGCTCACATATCTTTAGGACTATCGCTCACCTGAACATTAACACTATTCGACCGGGCTCTCGTCCGACGAAGGATTCCTCTTAATGCTCGCATTACGCTAAGAACTCTGTTATTGGGTGGGGAACCCAATCCGGTAGAGTTTGCGCGCCTCCTCTCTCGAGGGTTAGTGCGGAACTCCCTTTACCCAGGGGTGATCGGTCCATACGCACTGCCTCTCGGCTAGCTAGCATGTGCACTACGGAAATAGAGCACACACATCGATTATGTGGTTTTACGCATCAATGACCCAGAGTAAACCTTAATTTAATTTAATTAAATAGAAAAATAGGATCTTTAATTATTTAAAGCTATTTTATCTATCTCAATGCTTTTCAATACTGAGGGCTAAGAGCGGTTAGCCACTCATCGGAATTGGGACAGGCTTGCAGAAAAAGCGATAAAAGGAAAGCAGAAAATAAAGCTAAAAATGAAAGCAGTAAAATAAAGTGGGAAAGAAAGCATTAAAATTGCAAGTCCTACTCAAACGAGTAGGCGGAAAATGAAAACTGAAAATGACAAGTCTCACTCAAACGAGTGGGTGGGAAATGAAAGCAAGTTCTACTCATACGAGTTGGAGAAAATAAATTCACCCAGGCGCGCACTCTACTGAAAGCGAAAATTCACACTCACAAGTCCTACTCAAATGAGTAGGCGGAAAATTAAAGCGAGTCCTACTCAAACGAGCAGGAGAAAATAAATGCACAAACCCACGCACTCGACATAAATGAAATACGCACGCACACAACAGAAAATTAAACCACACACTCACGCACTCTACTGAAAATAAAATACTCCACACAATTTACTTCAATTGAAAACACACACACTCTACATGAAATAAAATAGTCCCACACTCTACAAAAAGTAAAACGCGCACACACACTCTACAAAAAGTAAAACGCACACACACACTCTACTGAAAGAAAAGAAAGCTATGAAAATTATCTCATACACGCACGCACACATATGAAAAAATAGCAAAAATAAAGTGATTAAAAAATTAAAACAAATACATTTCTACCGCTAGAATGCGGTTGAAATGCATAAAAAGAGAGAATAAAAACTAAACGAGCAAAACGGTTTTGAAATAAAAGTAAAATAAAAATGCTCGAAAAAGACGATTACAAAGTGGAAATAAAGTTGACAGGAATAAAAGGTTTTACGAACAAAAAAAGGAACAAAACTAACGAAAAAGATAAAACCCACTTTTAAAAAAATTTTATAAACTCATAAGGATGAACATGAAGAGTGTTAAAAAGCTATACTATTAAAACTGTGAAAGTTATTAAAGCATAAAACGAAACTCATACACACACACACACCCATTCAAAAAGAACAAAAGCAAAGTTAAAACAAAATAACACCAAGATTGCCTAAGGGATGGGCACATAGATGCATTCCAACACCATATAACGGGAGAAAAGCTATAAATTTTATTAATACTAAAAGACGATTACAAAGCTAAAACGAAAATAAAAGAGAGGGGGAGAAAATCCCTTATATAGCATTTGGAAATACATCTAAATAGCCCCAGCCCCTTAAACAAAATGGTCCAAAAAAGAATAGGAGATCTTACAGAAAATCTGAATTTATAGGCAAAATTTTTGGGTACACGCCCTGGGACACGGACGTGTACCTGGGGCGTGTCAGCATTGTACATGAGGTGATCCATCAATTTAACAGTGGGTTTGACTTCGGTGCGGTCCACGTGGAAGTCACGCCTGTGTCTCTGTCGACAAGGTCATGTCGGAGGGCGTGTCGGGAAGGTTGATCCGGGACGGGTTATGTCAAAAAGTCATCGCGTTTTCCTGTCGGACCAGGCGGAGGAGTACATGCCTGTGTCGCATCTTGATATGGGCGTGTCGAGTGGGGTCGACGATCGTCCAACACAGTTTCGTCGAGCGGGAGTGACACGGGCTTTGGTCACGGTCTTGTTTCACTTGACACGGGCGTGTCGTAGGGCGTGTCACGCTTTTTTTCTTCAATTGCGGCTGGTTTCACTGGATTGAATGTCACGCCTAGGTCACGGGAATTGTAACGCCCCGAAACTCAAAAGAGCGACGGGAGGCATTTTGGGCCAAATTTGGAATCTGGCAGGGGGCACATGGCCTGGGACACGGGCATATCCCAGGGCGTGTCAGGCTGGAGTTGACGATTTGGTCGATAGGTCGACGATTTTGGAGTCGACGATCGTCGAGCAGAGAACACGGCCTGAGACACGGGCGTGTCTTCGGGCATGTCGAGCCCGTGTCGACGATCGGCCCGGGGAATCGACAAATTTCGCTCGACGATGTGTCGATACAAGGCACACGGCCTAGGACACGGGCGTGTCCAAGGCCGTGTCAGGTAGTCGACGAACTTCGCTCGATGAAGTGTCGAGACAGTGAACACGGACTGGAGCCCAGGCATGTTAGGGTGTGACACGGGCGTGTCCAAGACTCGTGTGAGTCTCGGGTTGTTTTCGAAGCTGTGTCGATGGAGGCACGCGGCCGACCACACGGCTGTGTTAGTTGGAACACAGGCGTGTCAGGTCGAACACGGGCGTGTCGGATGCCCGTATGCTGTTCCAGACGCGTCGATTTTTATGGCGAATGGGGGACACGGCCCTGGACACGGGAGTGTCGCAGGCCGTGTTCGGCCCAGTTTTAGCATTTCAGGTCCGAATCAAGGCCGTTCGTTTATTTAATTTGGGATCCAACGGCTGGGGGTTGTTCCAGATTAGATATACACGGGATTGGACCCTTAAAACCCTCATTTATTTTGAGTGGTTCTCTTTCTAAGTCAAGAGAGAAAGGGGAGCAAAGGAGGAAGAAGAAGCTTAGATCTGGCCATTGGAGGAGCTTCGAAGCTCCAAATCGCGAGCCGACTTCGGATCTACGGAGGCAGAGAGTGTGGTGCTTTTCATCCGCTTACATTTCCATGGCGCCGAGGAAGAACGCTAGGGTAACGATTCTCTTCTTGAGCATGTGAAGCTCTCCTTCTTTGCATAGGAAGCCCGCTCTTGCGAGTTTGCGGTGAGTTGGAGGCGTTCCTTTGGGTAGAAATGTAAAGTCCCCGTTGTTTAGAGTCTGTATTCGAGAACGGACATAGGCATGATGTGTGAAGCCTATCCGGACATGTTGGTCCGGATCGGTGATGTTGCATTGCATAAATGCCGGAGAAGACTCCGTGCGATTGTTTGTTTTTCGGGTTTTCTACGTGGTAGATTGTAACAAGGAGCCTTGGGGATTAACCCAAAGGTGCACCCGGAAAACTGGGCGGATGCGTGATCTTGCCAACTTGGTGGCCTGAGAGCCAACTTGAACATAACTGGGTTATGTGATTTTGTGATAGAAACGGGACTCGGGAGAAGTTTGACCTGCGCATATGGTTTAAATTACCCCTGCGATGTGGGCATGGGTTAGATGGAACCGTACCCGTTCTATGTCGTTCGATTAAAGAGACCTAAGGTTACGTGGCACTTGCCGTTGGCATAGATGAGGGTCTTCGACGGTCTATGATTTTAATTACCGTGACCCATACCGGGAAGACTAATTGCTCATTGTTTGGCCGTCCAAAGGGATGGTGATGAGTCGACAGACTTAGACTGTGATCACCGAGAATGTGCCCTGAGAGCACGGGGTGTGTGGCCGTGCGATCCTACGCCTGTGATGAAATGTATATTTTATACACTGCTTATTATGATAATAAGTGCAGGGAAGGAGTATCGCTGCCACGAGTTGGGGGCGGTATCATTATAATTTGGTCAGCATTGCTGACCGTTGCTTTTGTTTGCCACCGTGTGGTGGTTTGTTGCTTGCAGGTGATGCTGGACCAAGCGGTCAATAGCGGGCTAAAGCCCAAATTGCGAAGTCGGCCCTTGAAGGCCTAATTGAAGTGTTTACTTGCTTTTGTTCATGTATGACCGGCCTGCGTGTCGTGGTTTGTAAAACATGTAATTTGAAGTAAACCATCTGTAAGGCCTTAAGGCCAGTACTTGTGTATGTACTACATTCCTCTTTGGTGTATTAGTGGACATTCATGCTCTTTGTGCTGGGTTCTTTATTTGCAACTTATAAAATTGCTTCCGCTAGAATGCTCTGTGTAGGACGTTGGATTAGTTGGATGGTTTCCATTGAGTAACCACCCGGTCTGTCTGTAGTATATGGCGTCGGGCCCCGGCCGGACCTACTGTTATATGTTATGCGATGGAGAAGGGGGTGTTATAATTTGGTATCAGACTACTGGTTTCGGTCAGACTTAAAATAAATTCGTGGACGAATTCTTTTTAAGGGGTGGTGAGCACATGTGTGTGCGTCATCGTTATAACAACAAAAGAACCCATGAATGTCCACTTAGGAATGAAAATACACGTGTTTGGGGAACCTGCGTGTTCCTATAATTGTTGTTCGCAATTTTATTTGGTCGCTTAACGGTGTTTTGTCCCACTATAGGTGACCAGAAGCAGTGTTGGGCCGCCAGAATGTCCGGTTTCTGAGGAGTATAGTGCACCCGGTGAGGTGTTTGAGACCCCTCCTTCGTATGAAACCGCAAGAAGGATCGTTGAAGCGGTGTTCGTTGTGACGAGTGCACAGCATGGAAGAAATGTACAACCCTGTGCCCCTGTTATCGCTTCAACGCCGGGTGGCGTGATGGAGTAGACGACTTTTGGTAGACCATCGAGGCAGCAGCTGAATATGCATTTAGTGCAGGGAGCGCACACAGTTGATGAATATTTACAAGCATTTCATATGATAAGCCGCTACCCATGCTTCGAGTTGGATAATGAGCAAGCTACAGTCGATAGATTTTATAATGGCCTGTGCGCTAAGTTACGAGTTCTACTGCTAGGACCAAAGTTATTGGGATTCTGAGCCTTGGTGGAATCAGCTAGATCTTTGGAGGCAGATTTGAGGAAGACTCACCCGATGTCAACGACCATGGTATCAAACAATGCAAGCCCCATAAGAGCTGCATCCGGCAAAATACTGGAGAAGGGGGCTACAGCATCGACTAGCAAAGCTACTTACACTTGTCATACTTGTGGAAAGAAAGGGCATATTGCCCGAGAATGTTGGAATGGTGCTCCGAAGGCTAATAAAGCTATGTCAGGAGTAGTCGAGGACTTTAGTGCAAAGGAAACGGCATTCAGAATGTCGAACACCTCAAAGTCTGGATATCATAGGTGTTATAAGAAGGCTAGGACTTTGGGTTTAGTCCCTCCTTTGGGTACTTCGGGGGCATCTACAGGCCAAACCCCGGGTGCATGTTTCAACTGTGGGGAGCCGGGGCATTATGCCCGTGAGTGCCTAAAGCCATGGAGGAAGCACGCCGTCGTGAGGACAGGTATGGTTTAAAGATAGTTTTGCCTTAAATACTTGTCGCCCTTGTGCATGTTAGCTTAGAACTTCTTGTGCTAAGCTTTGTTCAGATTTTAGTTTATCTGGCAAGAGCACCGTTCGTTTAGGGAGCTTCCCATTCCTTTATTTGGGAATTATATTGCACGTCGGAGTACCTCCTTCGAAAGTAAGAGACAAATTGGATGCGTTATGGTCCAATGGTGCTGAATGTGCGCGGGTAGAATTTGTTGCGCTTATGTTTGGATTGGGAGTCAGGAGTTCCATTTGCTAACGTCACTACCGCCACTGGAGGAGTTCGACGTAATATTTGGCATGGACTGGCTCTCGGAGCAGCAAGCCTATATCGATTGCGGTAGCAAGGAAGTCGAGCTGGGAGCAAGTCCTGAGACGACTTTCACGGGCTTGAAGGGGTCATGCAAGACGTTGATGTCTGCTCTTCAGGTGGTGAAGGCGGTTCGTGCCGGTGCAGAACTATTATTTACATTAGTGGAGGTTGCAAAGCCAAAGCCTGCGTTGGATAGTATTTCAGTGGTATCGGAGTACCCTTATGTGTTCCCTAGCGATCTTCCTAGAGCCCCACCACAGCGGGAGATAGATTTTACGATAGAGCTCGTACCAGGTGCAAAGCCTGTGTCACGCTCTCTGTATCGGCTAGCGCCTAAGGAAATGGCAGAGCTGAAGGTGCAACTGCAAGAGTTGTTGGAGCAAGGGTATGTGCGTCCAAGTTCTTCGCCTTGAACCACGCCGGTCCTCTTTGTTAAGAAGAAGAACGGAAGTTTGAGGCTATGTATTGAATATCGGGAGCTCAACAAGTTGATGGAAAAGAACAAGTACCCGATCCCCCGGATCGATGATCTCTTTGATCAGTTGGGCAGGTCGACGGTGTACTCAAAGTTGGATCTCAATTTCGGGTACTATCAGTTGTGAATAAAGGAGAGTGATATCCCGAAGACAGCATTCAGTACGAGATACTGCATTACGAGTTTATGGTCATGCCGTTTGGGCTGACTAATGAGATGTCAGTGTTCGTGGATTTGATGAACAGGACCTTTAGGGAGTACTTGGACCATTTTGTGATCGTCTTCATCGACGATATTTTGGTGTACTCGCAGAGTGAGGAAGATCACTTCAAGCATCTTCATTTGGTTTTGGAGATGCTAAGGAGGAATCAATTGTACGTCAAGTTCTCGAAGTGCGAGTTTTGGTTATCCTCAGTGGCGTTCCTCGGTCATATAGTGAGTGGAGAAGGTATTGCAGTGGATCCGGCAAAAATTGTTGCGATATGGGAGTGGCTTGAGCTTTCTACGATAGCGGAAGTCCGGAGCTTTCTGGGGCTTGCCGGCTATTATAGGCGCTTCGTAGAGAACTTCTCGCGGATAGAGTTACCCCTCACTACTTTGACAAGGAATGAGCAGAAGTTCTTTTGGACGCCGGAGTGCGCGCGAGCTTTTGAGGAGTTGACCACGGCGCCTGTGCTGAGTTCGCCGAGTGGGGCCGAATGTTATGAGATTTATAGTGATGCTTCGGGCAGCGGTTTGGGTTGCGTACTACTACAATACGGAAGTGTGATAGCTTATGGCTCGAGACAGCTGAAAGTTCACGAGAGGAATTATCCGGTCCATGACTTGGAGTTAACGGCCGTGATTTTTGCCTTGAAGCTGTGGAGGCATTATCGGTATGGTGTGAAGATTGATATCTACACCGATCTTAAGAGCCTGAAGTATTTGTTTGATCAGAAAGATCTGAATATGCGACAGCGTAGATGGATGAAGTTCCTAGGAGACTATACATTCAAGATCCACTACGTGCCTGGTAAATGTAATGCGGTTGCGGACGCGTTGAGTCGTCGAGCCCCAGCTCAAGCCAATTGGCTGTCGATCCATGACGAACGGTTTGTTCGAGAGTTGGAGGCATTGGAGATTTCTGCGTGGATAAGCAAGCAAGTGCTGAAGCACTCTTGAATTAGACTGAAGTTCAATATGACATGGCTGATCAGATTCGGCAGGCATTGGATATGGATGTCCATATGAAGCAGTTCGTGGTAGAGGCTCTAGATGGGCCAAATTCCCAATTCATTGTGGAGGATAGATTTCTTTGGAAAGACTGTCGTCTTTGTGTCCCAAGCGTGGGCAGTTTGAGGGTGGATTTGTTGTACGAGGCGCACCATACCAAGTACTCGATTCTCCCGGGGAGCACAATGATGTACCGCGACGTGAAGAAACTGTTTTGCTGGCCAGGTTTGAAGTAGGATGTGGCACTCTACGTGGCGAAGTGCCAAACTTGCGCCTTAGTGAAGGTGGAATGCCAAAAGCCGGGAGGATTTCTGAAGTCCTTGCCTATTCCAGAGTGGAAATTCGACGACATCAATATGGGCTTTGTGCACGGTTTGCCAAGGTCGCAAAAAGGAAACGATGTCATCTAGGTGGTCGTAGATCGGTTAACAAAGGTGTCGCATTTCATTCCGCATAGGAAGGATGATCCAGTGGAAAAGTTGGAAAAGCTATATGTGGATAATATAATACAGCTTCACGGTGTGCCCCGCAGCATCGTGAGTGACCGAAATGGGCGGTTCACGTCAAGTGATTGGAGGCTAGTGCAGCAAATGTTGGGAACAAAGTTAAAATTCAGCACAGCCTTCCAACCACAAACTGATGGGCAGACCGAGAGGGTTGATAGAACTATGGAAGACATGCTCCGCATGTGTGTCTTGGACTTTCGAAAGTAATGGGAAGACCATCTTTATTTGGTGGAGTTTGCGTACAATAATAGCTACTAGGCGAGTATTCAAATTGCGCCCTTCGAGACCCTATATGGTAGAAGATGTCGCAAGCCGTTGTCTTGGCTAGAAACGGGTGAGTAAAAGTTGTATAAGCGATTAGAAGTGGAGGATGCTACTTCATTGGTGCGAACCATTCGGGAGAGGTTGCAAACCGCTCAGGACCGTCAGGCGAAGTACTATAATGCCAAGCACAGGAACATGGCGCTCGCTGTGGGCGACTGGGTGTACTTAAAGATCAAGCCATTCAAGGGTGTCTCGCGGGTGCGGCGATTGAAAAAGCTAAGCCCGAGGTACCTTGGGCCGTTTGAGGTTCTGGAGCGGGTTGGTGAAGCAGCCTATCGTTTGAAGCTCTCAGTGGAGCTTAGTGGTTTACATGATGTATTCCATATTTCGGTGCTACGGAAGGCGGTGCAAGAGCCTTCGCAAGTGATCGCGATTGATGAAGTGCCGGTGGATAGTGGGTTGACGACAAGAGTCAAGCCTGTGTGGATTGAGGACTCGGGGGTCAAGTGGCTACGCAATAAAGAGATCGGGATGGTCAAGGTCCGATGGGACAATTGCGGTCGGGAGGAGCTCTCTTGAGAATGAGAGCAGACTATGCTTAACGAATATCCAGAGTTGTTCTGCTCAGGTACAAATTTTGGTTTTGTACTTATCTTTCTTTATGTAATTTCGTGGACAAAATTCTTTTAAGAGGGGGAGAGTTGTAACGCCCCGAAACTCAAAAAAGTGACAGGAAGCGTTTTGGGCCAAATTTGGAATCTGGCAGGGGGCACACGGCCTGGGACACGGGCATGTCCCAGGGCGTGTCAGGCTGGAGTTGACGATTTGGTCGAGAGGTCGATGATTATGGAGTCGACGATCGTCGATCGGAGAACACGGCCTGAGACACGGGCGTGTCTCAGGGTGTGTCGAGCTCGTGTCGACGATCAGCCCGGGGAGTCGACAAATTTCGCTCGACGATGTGTCGAGACAAGGCACACGGCCTAGGACACGGGCGTGTCCAAGTCCGTGTCAGGTAGTCGACGAACTTCGCTCTACGAAGTGTAAAGACAGTGAACACAGCCTGGAGCCCAGGCGTGTTCGGGTGTGACACGGGCGTGGACATGGGCGTGTCCAAGACCCGTGTGAGTCTCAGGTTGTTTTCGGGGCTGTGTTGATGGAGGCACACGGCCGACCACACGGCCGTGTTAGTTGGAACACGGGCATGTCAGGTCGAACACGGGCGTGTCGGATGCCGTGTGCTGTTCCATACGCGTCGATTTTGACGGCGAATAGAGGACACGACCCTGGACACGGGCGTGTCGCAGGCTGTGTTCGGCCCAGTTTTAGCATTTCAGGCCCGAATCAAGGTCGTTAGTTTCTTTAATTTGGGATCCAACGGCTGGGGGTTGTTCCTGATCGGATATACACGGGATTAGACCCTTGAAACCCTCATTTCTTTTGAGTTGTTCTCTTTCTAAGTCAAGAGAGAGAGGAGAGCAAAGGAGGAGGAAGAAGAAGCTTAGATCCGGCCATTGGAGGAGCTTCGAAGCTCCAAATCGCGAGCCGACTTCAGATCTATGGAGGCAGAGAGAGTGTGGGGCTTTTCATCCGCTTACATTTCCATGGCGTCGAGGAAGAATGCTAGGGTAACGATTCACTTCTTGAGCATGTGAAGCTCTCCTTCTTTGCATAGGAAGCCCGCTCTCGCGAGTTTGCGGTGAGTTGGATGCGTTCCTTCGGGTAGATATGTAAAGTCCCCGTTGTTTAGAGTCCGTATTCGTGAACAGACATATGCATGATGTGTGAAGCCTACCCAGACATGTTGGTCCGGATCGGTGATGTTGCATTGCATAAATGCTGGAGAAGACTCCATGCAATTGTTTGTTTTTCGTGTTTTTACGTGGTAGATTGCAACAGGGAGCCTTGGGGATTAACCCAAAGGTGCACCCGCAAAACTAGGCGGATGCGTGATCTTGCCAACTTGGTGGCCTGAGAGCCAACTTGAACATAACCGGGTTATGTGATTTTGTGATAGAAATGGGACTCAGGAGAAGTTTGACCTGCGCATATGGTTTAAATTACTGCTGAGATGTGAGCACGGGTTAGATGGAACCGTACCCGTTCTATGTCGTTCGGTTAAAGAGACCTAAGGTTACGTGGCACTTGTCATTGGCATAGATGAGGGTCTTCGGCGGTCTATGGTTTTAATTACCGTGACCCATGCCGGGAAGACTAATTGCTCATTATTTGGCCGTCCAAAGGGATGGTGGTGAGTCGGCAGACTTAGACTATGATCACCGAGAATGTGCCCTGAGAGCACGGGGTGTGTGGCCGTGCGAGCCTACGCTTGTGATGAAATGTATATTTTATACACTGCTTGTTATGCTAATAAGTGCATGGAAGGAGCATCGCCGCCCCGAGTTGGGGGCGGGATCGTTATAATTTTGTCAGCATTATTGACCGTTGCTTTTGTTTGCCACTGTGCGGTGGTTTGTTGCTTGCAGGTGCTGCTGGACCAAGCGGTCAATAGCGGGCTAAAGCCCAAATTGCGAAGTCGGCCCTTGAAGGCCTAATTGAAGTGTTTACTTGCTTTTGTTCATATATGACCGGCATGCGTTCCGTGGTTTGTAAAACATGTAATTTGAAGTAAACCATCTGTGAGACCTTAAGGCCAGTACTTGTGTATGTACTACATTCCTCTTTGGTGTATTAGTGGACATTCGTGCTCTTTGTGCTGGGTTCTTTATTTGCAACTTATAAAATTGCTTCCGCTAGAATGCTCTGTGTAGGACGTTGGATTAGTTGGATGGTTTCCATTGAGTAACCACCCGGTCTGTCTGTAGTATATGGCGTCGGGCCCCGGCCGGACCTACTGCTATATGTTATGCGACGGAGAAGGGGGTGTTACAGGCGTGACCCAAAGTACACGGGCGTGTACTTTCCTTTTTTAACAAAATCTATAAAATTTTAGGAAACAAAAAATAAACCTAAGTTAGAATAATATTTTCAAAATATGAGCATTATATTGAACAAAATTAAGTAAAAATAACGAAAATAAATGAAAACGACTTAATTAATGTACATAAAAATATGTATATTTACAACTCATCATGTGTCTACAGAATCAACATCCACCTGTGGTGATATCATTGATACATCACATCACTGCAGCCCCTTGACACTTGAGTGAACCATGGATCCACTTGAGCTGGCTGGTAGCTATCTCTCTTCTCATGATCTCCCCCTTAGTCTGTGCATTGTTCTTAAGACAAACTGATTGGCAGTTGTGATAGATGATTTACTGCAGCAACAGTCTACTCCCCCTCAACTGAGGCATCCTTTGTCAGATTGCTGGAAGACATTCTAGTCTATGCCAGTCTAGATACCACTTGATGGTCTTTATAGTCTTGATGTCACATCAAGGACTTATCTACCCAACTCAACCAAGAGGGTATTAAACTTGACTTCATCTAGTGGTATGATAATCATGATAGCCACTTGTCAATTAGGGCAAACTCATGATTAAGTTCTTCCTTATGCTCCCAAACTTATTGATACTTAATCTACATATGCATAGTCTTGCTATGATAATCAGGATTCCTAGCAACTTAGATTATAGTAGTAGAATATCAATATAAAAGAAATTCTACTTATCTGGACATTATGGTTCTGATGCCATAAAATTTCTATTTGATAATCTTGAGTTCGACGAATTATTCAGATTTCATCGAGCTCCGTTCGATGAATTCTTCTGATTTTGTCGAGCTCTATTTAACGAATGAAGGTTATTTCATCGATCTCCATACATGTTGATGCTTAGCAACTCCCTTGCACCTTGCACAGTCTCTTTTTGCTAAGCCAGATCTTCTCCCATTCTTTAGCATCAGACTTGTCTTTGGCTTCAGCTTTCTGATTAGCAGTACAAGAGCGTTCAGCCCACGTAGTACTATCTTGATCATTACATTGATCTCCACACTTGATAACCACTTGATCAATCCCTTCTTGGTTTCTAAATAGAAATGGAAGAGCAGGTCTGCTGTGATTCTCTTCTCCCCCTAGCTGATTGCAGATGATACCATTGGTGTAGCTGCCAGCTTTCTCTTCTCATGAGGCTGAATGTTCTCCTACAGCTGCTGGACTTTTAAGATCACTTGAACCTAGAATGATCTTTCCATGAACCATCCTTTCATTTTGATACCAAGTCTTTCTTTACACTGATATTCCAATAGGAATGTGCTGAATTGATCACCAATAGCTAGAGCAATCCAGCTGTTCTTGTAAACTGATTAGCTTGCCTTCTTCAAGTAGGTGACATCACTTGGGTAGTTTCCCTCTCAGCTTCTGCAAATTCCATTGGGACAAGCTGATCCTCAGCTATCATGCTGATCTATTTGGTGCAGGGGGAACTTTGGGTAAGATTCAAGCTTGTCCAGCAACCTTGACTGAACATGCTCCCCATCAACATTTGCACAGATTCTGTCCTTATGACTGTTAGTCATCATTTCAGCTGATGATACTACTTGACTGTTTGTACCTTCTGTATGGTGAGTTTTATCAGCTGAGCACAGTGTGCCTCTTCCTTGCTGCTCACAGAGGAACTACTTGTATTTCCCTTAGAGATGAGTGCAGCCTACTTGTCCTTTCCAGATTTGCTGATGTGGCAACAAGACTTTGTTCAGCCAGACATTCCTGCTGGCTGGATATATCTGGCCTTCATCCATGATCATGGACAGTTACCGCTCTCCCATGCCTCTTGATACAACTTATACCCTTCTTCAGGAATGTACACAGCATCCTTATCCTTAGAGAATGATCCATAGGATAACTTCCTTATTCCAGTCCAAGTTCTGGAACATCGTCTGTCCGAGTATCACATGGGGGATGGGCACTTAGACTAACCTGCAAAACAGAATTATCTTACCTTAGGACCCAAATAGGTATTGGGTCCTAGGTTCTGATTAGACTGAAATCTAACTTGCCTACCTGCAGAATTTCTAACACGTAGGCTAACTCTCGCTCTAGACACAGAAGGATTGTGCCAGCAATCTAGGCCAAAATGCCCCACCTTACCACAGAACCAACACTCGTGAATATTATATCTTCTTTTTTGAGTAGGTCTGGCAGCAAAGTTGACTGCATACTGAACAGAAGAAAGAGCAGCTTCCTTGTTACAAATTCTCTTAGCCACAGTCTTACTGAGAGTGGGTCTGATAAGATTATAGGTTGGTTTTTCATAAGGTCTATCAGCAGCAGTTCTCCTTGCATAGAACATGTTGTTTGTGCCCTTGCAAGATTCCAAGTCTTGCATCCTGGTAGATTTACCCTTGCTCAGAGTGTGAGCAGGCAGATTTTGATAAAAGGCCACTTCCTTGCTCAAGAGAGATGGAGCTGGTGCATTAAATACAAAAGGTCCAGGATGGGCCTTTTGTACTTCTTCATGGGGAGCTTTCTGAGCATTCAGGCCCATGTCCTTTCTTCTTTCATTATAAGAGACATTTGTAATCTTACAAGGAAGATTCTCATTCCTCTAGTGACCATCCTTGGGGCCTTGGCCATACCTATTGGAAGGGAGAATTATCTTGTGAAAGGTTGGCTGAGGCCTGACAGGAACATGGCCTCTTTTCTGAGATTGGATTACTTTAGAAATTGACTCAGATTCAGATCTTCTCTTGATAGAATCTATCTTAAAGAAGTTAGCCACAATTCTCCTCTCCCTATTAAGTTTCTCCTCAAGATTCTTGAAAATAGAGTCCTTGTATTTTAAGGACACAACATGGATATCTACCATGATTTTTAGATGAGCTTCTTCCCTCTCTTTTACACATAGGAAGGATGAAGCTTCATCCAGCTGGGAAGCAGTCTTCTATAGGGAGGTTATTTCCTCTGCTTGTTTCATAACGAACAGCTTGCTTTCCTTGAAAGCTTTTAGAAGGGCAGCATGATTTTCAATCAATTGATTGATATCATCATCTGTCAAAGGACCATCATCATCACTAGATGAGGAGACATCAGAGACTGTACGTGATTCATATCCAATCTCTGAGGATGAGCTAGATGGGGAATGTATCTTATTTAGACCAGGCTGATCCTAGCAAGATTCTACTTCTGGGGTAGTTATTTGTCCATGGCATCTGTATTCCCCTTCAGCTTCATCCACCTCTATATCACTCTATGAGTGTGATAGAGGGGCCTTGATTCTTGCTCTTGCATTTGGAAGGACTTTGTCATCACCAAGAGCAGCCAATAGCCCAATGTTGATCTTGTCCTCTCTACAAATTTGCTGCTCGATAGAGTTCCACATCTTATGGTTCATCCTTGAACACATAAGTTTAACCTTTTAGCTATCCTTGGACATCAACTCAGACTATTATGTCCTTTTTGAGTAACCTCCCTCTGATACCACTTAAAAGTTTTAATTTGAGGATAGCTAAATCACCTAAAGGTGGGTGAATAGGTTATTGGTCTCTTTGAGACTATCGTTTGCTTTCTTTATAATATCTTATTGTTTTCTTTTATCTTTAAGCTTAGGGTGATCTAGAGCTTATGCTTAACACATGTAAATAAGAAAAGAAAAACATTCACAGAAAAGCACACAGAGATTTATAGTGGTTCCCAAATTGGGTACATCCACTTTCCCTCCCATCTATCCAACTAACTTGTTGGACTCAGCACAAACTCCTCCAAACTTCTCCTAAGAGATTACACCACAGATCCCATAGGATCTCCAAGTCTCCTCCAAGACTCACTTCTCAGCCACAAAGGACTACACTAAGTGGTCAGTAGACCACCTACCTCAGGTTATTAAGCCCAACACTTAGGCTGGGAGGACAGCCCAACCACAGATCCACAAAGGATCCTACCTCAGAGCTCTGTAGTGCTCCTACACTCAATGACCCACAAGCCACCTACCTCATCCTTATCTCTAAGGCCTATAGCTCAGGATTTTCAGCCCTACAACATCATGCACAAAATCCTACTCTTAGAGTGCTGCAGCACTCCTACAACTCAGTACCCCTCCAGGTACCTACCTCAGTGCCCCTCCATGCACCTACAACTTAGTGACAAACTTGTCACCTACCTCAGGCATAAAGGCCCTACACTCAGAGAGCAGCACTCTCTGACCTCAGGCAATTAAGCCCTACAGCTCAGGTCCACACTTGGATCCTATCTCAGTACCCTAGCCTGGCACCTACAGCTCAGTGACTAAATACTCACCTATAACTCAGATTCAGGTAAACCGAATCCTACAGGATAAAGGTGGGTTGATGGATATTCTTGACACAGGAGATATTTCTCTTTGTCAAGCTTCTTGACAGAGATAGACTCAACCCAACAATGACTACAAGAATTTATTTCCCGAGTCTACCTTCAATGAACTAAGATATACTTAGTCCTAACTACTTCCACAGCAAAAAATAATTACTTGTGCTAGAAGTTACTTGCAGAGCAATGTTCTGCCACTTCCTGAACTAAGACTGAAGATCGACCCTAACTACTTCTTCATAGCACCAAGGATTTTCCTTTTGGTCAATGAAGTTACTGCAGCTAACTGGTGCTTCCTGAGAAGAGAAAATCACAGCTCTAACTTTGTAGACTGGAATAGCTCTTCCTCTTGCTCCTTTCCTGGGCTGAGGTGATTCAGCCCTAGCTTTGACTCCTGAGGAATAGTCCCCTGAGTCTTCCTTCAGCTTCTTCAAGATTTCTTCTCTTCATAGCTTCCAGATAAAGATCTTCAGGTGCTTGTGTTTCTGGAACTGTGAAGAACCTGTAGCAAGGGTCGGCCCTTGGCTGCTACCATTTCCCTCAGAGAAAATACTCTGAACTAGCTTGATGGTGCAGTTGAGAATGGCACCAGCAATCTTGCTATTGAAGGACTTGATCCAACAGCTAACTTGCTCTCTGTCTTGTAGACTTGAGCTTCCTGTTCTTCAGCTCCACAACAATGGCAGAGAAGAAGAACTAACTTGATTTTTTTCCTGAGGTATTTTTTCCTCTGTACGCCTCTTTTCTTTTATTGATTTTTGACCCAACAGCTCTTGAGTAGTGGGCCCCACATAATTAATGGCCTGCGGCAACTTGCTTTAACAACAACTACCGTACAATAGATCTGCGGCAACATTTGTCGCGAACTGTAGCCATCCCACCAATAATTTGAATTTTGTTGACTTGTTGACTTGCTGATGTTATCAGGTGTGGGCATAGCCAAAAATCAAACATCATTAGCATAGGCGTTGAGTGAGTAAGCATCACTCAACGCCAAAACACTTAAACAGATTTACTGTCTCATGCCGTTGAGTGAGTAACCTTCACTCACTGCCAAACTACTTAGAATATAAAACTGTTTCAAGGCGTTGAGTGAAGCCTTGAGTGAATAAACTTCACTCAACGCCAACTTGCTTATTCAGCTATCTATTGCTTGGCGTTGAGTGTGTGAGCATCACTCAACGCCAAACTCCTTAGACAAGATTCTGTCTTCACTATGCGTCGACAGCATTGAGTGAGCAACCTCCACTCAATGCTTTTTGCCTTAACCATTTTTATCCTTAACTTGTCTCAGCACTTTCTTGTTCTCAGCTGAGACAAACACTTGTCTCAGCGGTTATGCTGAGATCAACTCCTATCTCAGCGGTTTTGCTGATACCAACTCCTGTCTCGGCGGTTTTGCGGAGACCAACATTTCTCTCAATGTTTTTCCTTGAGACTAACTCCTGTCTCAGCAGTTTTTGCTGAAACCAACTCCTGTCTCAGCAGTTTTGTTGAGACCAACATTTCTCTAACTCTGGCGTTGAGAGCGTTGAGTGTGTCATCATCACTCAACGCTTTTTGCCTTAGAAAAAAACTTTCTGCAATTTAGTTCAACTAACTGAACTGAGTTCGACGAATGTCGAGCTCAGCTCGACGAACTCTGAACTTAGTTCGACGAATTCTCTGAACTGAGTTTGACGAACACGGAGACTCAAACTCTTAACATAGCTCGACGAATGGTGAGCTCAGCTCGACGAATGGTGAGCTCAGCTCGACGAACTCTGAACTCAGTTTGATGAATTCCTGAACTGAGTTCTACTCACAGCCTTTTGTTGTATGGCGTTGAGTGTGTCTTCATCACTCAACGCCTGTGGAGATAAATAGATTTCTGTCAGCCCACAATATAGGTAAGAGTTTACCTGACTTGGCCACTTAGGCTACTTACTGCCTCTCCAGCATCTTCACTTTGTGACCACCTATCACATCACTTGTTCCATGGAACATCCTGCACATGATGACCTCAAACAACATCAAATATAACTATGCTCTTAGTGTTGATGGAGATGCCTCTTCAAATTCAATCTAGGGAACATTGTGGGCAATGGACCCAACAAGTGTGCCAAAACACTTCGTGTTTATCTTTTGATTACCACACTCTTAAACCCAAGCCAAATGTTACGCATAATAAAAGTTCTATGGATTCATGCTTCCTAAGTTAATTATTAGTATAGCAGCGAGTAAGTAGATTGTGCAAGTTTTGGGATAGGAATATTGAATTTTGACTTGAATTGATATGATTATAAATGTATCTTAGACTTTAGTAGCAACTCAATGCATTTATCATTCATCACTTTATTAAATTTCTAATTATGTTTAAAATTTGGGATGATTGGATTTTATAACTAATGAAAATTATAAAAGTATGTGCTAAGATTAATTAATGATTTTCAGTCTATTTTATAATTTCTCTAGTTCTCATTTTGCATCGTACTCATATTTAGCATGATTAAATTGTTTAATTAATCATTTTTATTTTCGCTAACTTGTATGTTTTTTCATGGGGACAAGCAAAATAATAAGCATGGGAGAATTTGATGAAGCTTACTTCATTAGGGCAAAAATATTTTTTCGTATTTAAATATATGCATATTATTAATTTTGAGCATATAATTAGTTTCATTTTGAAAATCTTATTCTTATTTTATGTTTTCCAGAATTTGGGCATTTTTGTAGAATTTTCCATGTACATGCCCCCAGGTCACTGGCATGACCTAGGGCGTATAACCTGATTCTAATGCAGTCACATCCCGGAGCTTAATTCCAGAAGAAAACCACTTAAACACCCAGATGTCATGGGAGTGACCTTGCCACACGCACCCCCCCCCCCCCCCCCGTGTTCTGTGGACGTGTCCCTCCGAGTCCATTCCGGCTAGCCTATCGTAACTCCCGTTGGCCCGAGATAGCCATGCATCTCACGCCCCCAGTCACTGGCGTGATAGGGGGCGTGTTCCTTCATTTTTTAGCCCAACGCCTTCTCAACGCTTTTTTGGTAGGTTTCTCCCACCAAGATCAACTAAGATTACATGCCCCCAGTTCCGGGCATAATAGGGGCGTGCACTTTACAAATTTTTTTTTATAAATTCCAACAGCTCCAGAGGTCAAGTGTTAAGAATTTTGGAGTGTTGAAGTGTTGTTGGGTTTTGTTCTTTAGGTTTTTGAGTTTCTCTCTCTTATGTTCACCTACTTACCTCTCTTATTTTCAAGCTTTCTCTTTCTAGTTTTTCATGCACTTCTTTAAGTACTTGTAATCTCTTTTCTTCTAGCAATAGTAGTAGTGTTCCTTAGCTCTTATCAATTTCTAATCTAATTTGGTTTATTAATAAAAGTAGTTTACTTCTCTTTCTCTTATTCCCTCTCTACTTTTATTTTCATATAGATTTATTACATATCTTTCTCTTACCCCTACACCATGATTAACCAAACTCTCATTAGTACTCGATCGAGATGATCCGAGGATGAGTTAATCAAGTTATGATCTTCATACTCTCGTTTTCTCTTTCATTAAGTTCTTTTAATTTACCCTTGATTTTAAAAGTAGGGAGATCAGATTTCGATATGTGGTTTTCATTCATATTTTCATACTTTCTAAGCTGAGAGGCTCAAGTATGAATCAATCACTCAAGGGTAAAAAGAGCTATACGCACCCCTCGAGAGAGGATGACGTAATTCTCTTGGATTGGAGTTAAATCTAACAGCTAGGCTCACAACGTAAAGCGATCTTTAGGTATTCGATTTTAGAATGAGAGTTTAGTCGATTTTTCCTAAACTCAATTGAGCACTTCCTCTAGAGAGTAGTGTTCATACTTCGGGACATCCACGGTCAAAGTACTTTACCTGAAGAGAATTATAATGTTTATTTCCTTTTTGATTATTCTCATGTCGAGGTGATTTAAGATCGAGTACTAGTCCTTTAAAGATAGCCTAAACCCCTTTTTAATTCGCAATTTGCTTATCTTTTTAGCTAAGTAAACCACTTCAAAAAATCCATTGATCTGATAATTATGATTTCCTCGAAGTAAAAGTAATCGACGCACCCCGAATAATACGATCTTGATGTTTTCCTAATTATTGTATATTATAGATGATAAGCTACACTTGCCATCATCGGATGTAGAATTGGAGAACATCATCATCTTTTTCTAAAACCTTAAAAATATTCATCACTTCTGCATTGCTGATCTGATGTGATGATTGTTCCAAAGCCTGATAAGACGATCATTCTACACTTAGTAGGCATGCTACCACTTAGAAAGCGTAGTGTGGTTGTCTTGGGCAATAAGGCCCGGCTTAGACCTAACCCGACAGTGGTTGGCGGAGGGGGTCTTACAATGGGATTACAGTATTCACGATCCATTCATGTGGGGAAGCCTCAGAATCCTTCCTTCATATGTTGTGTCATGGTTCAGGATGAAACATGCAGCGAAAGCCTGATTTTCTAAGCTCCCTTTAGGATAGAGGCTACACGTTTGCACACCAGCACACTTTTGTTTCCGCTTTAGTTAGTTTTTAGAAAATTCTCTTACTTTGCAAACTTTTGACTCATTTCTTGTAACTTCTCCAAATACTGGAGTCAGGTAATAGAAGATCTTCCTTGAGAGATCACTACCACCCTTTGACTCCACCACCTGCTCTTGCAGTCCCCTTTGCTAAGACAGAGCGGTGGTAGACCCTCACAGCCTTGTTAGACACGTTCTAGATAATTATTGCCCATTAACAACAGTAGTTTGTTCGTTCATAAGTCTGACATGCTAACGACCATCCGAGAGTTAAGACCTCCTACTGACTGAGGTACCGAGATTGCTATATAAAGAGAAGAGTGGATAAAGAGAGTCAAGAAACTCCTAGTATGGATGATATGCCCATAAGTTTTTACAGTTTCCTTCATGATGACCCAACTTGAGGGATATGCCCACGACTGGAGGGCAACTATTCATTCCCCCCTTATAGAATGCCCACTCAACAATAATCTATGGGGAGAATTTTCAGAAGTGTTTTCAAAACAATTCATACCCGATACCGACCGAGCTGAGCTGCAGGAGCGCTTCTTGCAGATTTGTCAATGGGATATGACGGTACCAGAGTACTAGAAAGAATTCATCTACTTAGCCCGTTTTGCGGGGATACTTACACTAATAGACAGATACGAGGTTGTTAGGTTTTATCGAGGTCTGTGTGATGACCTCCGCCAGGCCTTGATCATGATTGCTCAGACCTACTATCACAACATTTCCACCCACATCGTTTCCTTAGAGATGGATCATATGATGGTGACACAACATTAGAAGAGGTATGCAGAGGCCCATCAAGGTTAAGAGAGGGAGACAGCCCCGGGACGACAGTTCCGAGATTTGAGACAGCATCACTGCCACCAACTGTATCGACTACCACCCTAGCTCCGATAGCAGCTAGTGCAGGAACCACCACCTCCGCTAGTACCACACCAAGCACCATGACCAGCACCCTAGTCAACACCAGTATTACGACGAGAGGTTCCCTTCGTAGGGAACTGCTTCATGTGTCAACAACTCGGCCACATCCGAGCTTTTTTCCTGCAGGCCGCGGGAAGATCGGAGTTAGGAACAGTTCAGGGAGTCATGGTTGAGCGCGGAGGGTGAGAACGAGGAGGTCGGAGAGGTCAGGAGGGACCAGTCGGGGAATGTCAGAGCCGCACTGAAAGATATGGTACCTAAACACCTAGAGGGGGGGGTGAATAGGTGACCTAAACCTTTTTAAGTTTTGTTTGACAGCACAACAGTTTATCACAGATTATTACAGTTAACAGCAATTTCAGAAATCACACAGAAAAGCCACAACACAGCACAGCACAGCAGACACACTAATTTTATAGTGGTTCCCCAATCTTTGGGTACATCCACTTTCCCCCTTCGCCTATCTAGCAGTGTACTAGATTCGGCCAAACTTCTCCACTAGCTCAGAACCCAACAAGGTTCCTACCTCAGGCCCAAAGCCTTACACTCAGCCAAAAGGCCTACACTCAGCCACCCAGGCCTACACTCAGCCAATCAAAGGCCTACACTCAGAGTTCCTCAACTCCTACACTCAGGCACCAAGCCCTACCCTCAGCCTTTATAAAATAGGCTTACAATCACTCAGATCCAATGGATCTTACAAGTTATAATAGAAATTACAAATTCTAACTCTACAACTCAGAAGGAATGAGAGGAGTTGAGAGTTTCTTGAGAGTTCTTGGAAGAACTCAGCTTGATCCAAACTGACTTAGCTTTCTTCAAAGCTTCTTGAGTAGAACTGAATTAGTCTGAATCTTCTGCAGTTGATCCTTGATCTCTGCTTCTTGAAATCCAGATGACTCTGAATTCTTCTTCTCAGCCTTAGTTCCAAAGACTGAATCCTTGGTTGGAGCTCTCTCTCTCCAACTACTTAGATCTGCAGTTGGACTGCCTGATCTTCTTGTGTTGATCTTCTGTATATCACTTCTTGATTTAGTCTGATCAACTACTTCAATCACACCATGTAATGTTTGTGAACTTCTTATTTATTATATCTACACCCCCTTTTCTGTAGACTGTGGGTGCCTATTTATAGGCTTCCTTCATGGTAACCGGCTGATCCGGTTTATAACAGTCTTTTGACTTTGCTGACAGTTGCTGTAGACCGGCTGGATTGGCAGCTGTCATGTCAACCAGTCACTTCTTGAAATTCTCTAACTGTCAGTTAGTGTCGAGACTTTCTGTTCTTAAGTGTCGACACTTATAGACCAAGTGTCGACACATGTTGTGTAAGTGTCGACACAAGTCTACAAGGTGTCGACACATTCCCTTGTATGTCTCGACACAGTTTCTTCTGCATGTGTCGACACTGAAATTGAGTGTCGACACAAGCACTTGTACCTCATTCTTTCTATATTCTTCTAAGTGTCGACACATCTCCTTTGTGTCGACACATCTTCATGTGTAGAAACTGTCAAGTGTCGACACTGCTTCCTGGTGTCGACACAAGTCTTCATTCTTGATTCTTCAGCTGAGTGTCGACACATTCCATTAGTGTCGACACTTATACTTAGAATATTTTACAAGTTTTCTGTTCTTTGCTAAGTGTCGACACAGCTCCTTGTGTCGACACTATCTTCAAGTGTTGAGTCTTCTGGTTATGTGTCGACACATTGTGCTGAGTGTCGACACATTCTTTAAGTGTTGACTTCTTTGAGTGTGTGTCGACACATTGTGCTGAGTGTCGACACATTCCTTTATGTTGACTCTGCTGAATGAGTGTCGACACATTGTGTTGAGTGTCGACACTTGTACTTAGTCTCTGCAGAATTATGCTGAGTGTCGACACAACTCCAAGTGTCGACACTGTCTGGTGTTGACTCAGCTCTTCAAGGTGTCGACACTTCTGCTAAGTGTCGACACAGCTCTTCTGCATCCTTCTACACTGAGTGTCGACACAGCTCCAAGTGTCGACACTTTCTGACTGGTGTCGACACTTCTTCCCAGGTGTCGACACAATGACTCCAAGTGTCGACACTGCTTGTCTGGGTGTCGACACAAGCTTTCTCAAGTGTCGACACTTTGCCTCTGGGTGTCGACACATGGACTTAGAAATTTTCAGCTTCAGTCCAGTGTATACCTAACCTGCACAAATAACTCAAACAAACATCAAATACATTCTGATGTATATCATTGAGTTAGGTGAGGCTTCTTCAAATCAGGTACATTTGACCAATGTACCCAACAATCTCCCCCTATTTGGAGAAGTCATAACCCTTAGTCAATGATATACACCACTCATGATGTAAAACATATAAATGACAACAGGGAAACTTGAACATGTAATAAACCACACATGTATACTTATTTAAACATTGCAGAACAATTAAGAAACACACATATTTCAGAACATTCAAACTATATTTATCATATACTGTTCCAATAATGTTTCTTATACATTTTCAATGAAGTATTACAATGTTTTTCTCTTAACAAAATTACAATAAGCAACAAGTTAATTCCTAATCTAGTGCTGATCAGGTTCTTTGATAACAATCCTTTTCCAGCTTTAACTTGAGCTTTCACAGCAGCAGCAGCAGCAGCAGCAGCTCAGCTTCAGCAGTCTTCTTCCCTTTTAGATCTTGCTTATCTGCCTTGATCTTTTGCCTTTCAAAATAATGATAAGGCTTGGGAAAGTACTTGCTAGGCTCCACAGCTGTTGGAGGTAGCTTTCCTAACTTGGCCTTCCTTCTGTGTTGGACAATGGCTTCTTGTCTAATTCATGCTTTCTCCATTCAGCCTCTGAGAACCACTTGTTTCTCTCATGGGCATTATCCTTGGCTGCTTTCCAGGCTGTAAGAATTATGTTTCTAGAAGTAGGGCTCCATTGTTCAAAATCTGGCTTTTGCTCAGCAATTTCCCTAAACTTCTTCTTTGACAGCCTAGTTTCTTCTTCTTTATCCAATGCCTCTTGCATAGCAGCTGTGATAGGTTGAACAACCTTTTCCAGAATAACATTTGGCTTGCCAGCAGTTGGACTATACATAGTGCTTACATCAGCATGAATCATTTCAAAGTCTGGAGGTGGATAGATGACATCAGCCACTGCTTGTTGCTCACCTCCAAGAAATGTTCCTTGAATACCAGATTCACCTACTTCATTGTCATCACACAGGGGAGGATATCCAAGTGTAGCCCTTATAGAATTTGAAATCCATTTTGCATGCTCAGAACTGGCCTTGACTAACACTCTCTCCCCCTTTATGACTTCTTGAGCCATATGATCCCTTACATCATCTTTCTGAAATCGGATTTGGCTATCCAAATATCTTATGCCCTCTTTAAAGAAAGGTCTAAGCTTTGTAAGCTGTTCTGATATGACCTTCTGTGAATCTGTAATGGCATTCTTAACAGCAGCAATCTCTGCTTGAAATAGCTTATCAAATCAGCTTTGGCAGCAGCTGAGGAAGTTGAAGGTTCATCTGACTTATTCTTAATTTCAGTGACAATTGCATTGTGAGATGCAGTCAAGTTATCATTCATCCTCAACTGATTCTCAGCACATAGCCTTGTTTGACTGCTATATCATCCACTTTCTCTTTAATGTCTTCTTGATGTTTAGCTAGATAGACCACAGCATTAGCACCCTTGGTAAAACAATCAGTCATTGCTGTTTTATTAAGGTTCATTTCAAACCTTATAGACTTGATTTCCTGGCCCAGATCAGACTGTAGTGCTTTGTGCCCTTCATCAACATAAGTTTCTAAGGCTTTTCTTTGTTCATCCATCTTGATTTGCATTGCAAGCAGTAGAGCACTATAATCAGTGGATGGAGCTTGTTGAACTAGTGAATGCTGAGCAACTGTTTGTAGAGCCTTCTTATAGCTTTGGCTCCTCCTCTTGAATACAAAGAACTCTTTTTCTTAGCTTGCTCAGCTTCCTCATCTTCAGAGTCAGATGTACTTGCTATATCCACCCTATCCTTAGGGCTGGATGTTTTTCAGTATGCACATCTTGTGCCTGCTCAGAATCTAGCCTTATAGGCTCTTCTATTATATCCAAAGTCTCCCCCTCAGCAACAGCATCCTTCACTGCATCAGCAGCAGTCTTTTCCATATCAAAATCTTCTTGATCCAAGTTCAAAAACAGATCTTCCATGGTATACTCTGGGGAGACTGTGCAGGAGATGTCTTGGTTCTTCTACCACTGCATCAGGTAACACAATAGATGTGTTGGATAAACAACATCTGGTTCTGGGTTTGCTGGCTGATTTTGCTGATGATCATCAGACAAATCAGAATTTGTTATACAAAAATTCAAAGTGTTAAGATCAACAAGTACCTCTTGAATGATGAGAGTAGCCTGCTCACTATCCAGTGTAGATGGATGTTCTACAGCTGGAGGCTCCCCCTGGATATCAGCTGACTCCTGAGGAGCAGGTGATTTTTCTGCAGCCACATCTACTGGACTTTCAGGAGTGAAGACCACATGTTCTTCACTGCCTGAGCTGCTGGAGGTCTCTTGAGCCACAGCAGCTGTCTTCCTCTTCTTCCTGGGAGGAGAGTCTGTCTTAGAAGTTTGTTTCTCAGGGGTGGCCAAGTCCTTTGACACCAGCACCCTTTCCCATCTTGAGAATATTCTGGAGTCCATTCTCCTCATATGATTTATCTTTGTTCCTGCAGCAGTGCTCATTACCTCTGGAATGGATCCAGCCAGGTAGAGACTATAATCCTGCCCAGATTGGGCTTCTTCAGGCTTTCCTTCACTTTCTCATAAACCACCATTGACCAATCTGTCTTCAGAGTGAAGATGATTCTGGTCATTACTTCAAACATGGAGGCAGACACCCTGTCATGCCCTCCTGGTTTGCACAGAATTACCTTGCCCACAACTTCTGACAAGAACTTGCCTTGATTGTTCATCCCCTTCCTATTGAAGACTGATCCCACCTTCATCTGTGAATCCAGTCCACACCAAGTAAGAGCTTCCCTGGTCTTAGAAGCAGTTACCTCCTCTTCTTCTTGAATCTTAGGTAGCTGAAGTACCTTTCTCAAAGACTTGGGGGATAGTTTGACTTTGGTGCCATGCACCCTGGACTTGATTCTGAATCCAGAGTCGTCCACAGTTGCTGAGTAAGAAATTCAATTACTTCTTCTTCCAGATTTTCGTTGGTTCTGAAACCAAGAATTCCAGTCCTGAATCGCTGACTAGGGTAATCACCGATTTGAATTCCTGATCGCTGTCGTCAAATGCGCCTCGCACGAGCTCATAGCCCTCGTTGACGTTCTCTTCCAGCTTGGGAGCCATTAGGGTTTAAGATTTAGTCTTGAGATGAGAGAAATGTCGACACAAGAGTTTAGGTCTCGAAATTTTGAAAGCGTGTCGACAAGCAAAGACAGAACCCTATTTATACCTTTCTTGTTTGAAGACGAACAGGCGGGAGGAATTTCTAATGATGTGTCGACACTGTCAATAAGTGTCGACACTGACTGATAATGCCTCGACACTCATGTGTCGACACTACAAACTTAGTCAACAGATTTTATGTGTCGACACTTGGTTAAGTGTCGACACCACTATACTCGACATGTGTCGAGACTTTACTTAGAAAAATTCTGAGTAAAACTTAAGTGTCGACACCTTAGTGGATGTGTCGACACCTACTCGACATGTGTCGACACTAACATTCTGAAGTGTCGACACTAACTTCCTAGATGTGTCGACACCATTTTTCTGAAGTGTCGACACTTACTATTCTGTGTCGACATAGACTTGTCTATGTGTCGACACCTTTTTACTTAGCCAATTTTTGTTCTGTATACTTAGTCTAAGTTTATCATACCTAGTTCAATTTTGAACTTATTAAACTTAGCTTCATCTAAGGGCTTAGTGAACATATCAGCTATCTGATTATCTGTTTTAACATATTCAAGTGCAATATCATTTCTTTCTACATGCTCCCTAAGAAAGTGATATTTTATCTCAATATGTTTAGTTCTACTATGAGATACAGGATTATTAGCTATGGAAATAGCACTAGTAGAATCACAATAAAGTGGAGTTCTACTTACCTGACATCCATAGTCTTCTAGCTGATGTTGAATCCATAGAAGTTGAGCACAGCAACTTCCTGCAGCTATATACTCTGACTCAGCTGTGGAGATGGCCACACTGGTTTGCTTCTTACTACTCCAAGAGATAAGTCTTCCACCTAGGAATTGACAGGATCCAGTTGTGCTTTTTCTATCTTCCTTGCATCCTGCAAAGTCTGCATCTGAATAGCCTGTTAGATCAAAATCTCCATTCCTAGGGTACCAGAGGCCTAGATAAGGTGTGCCCTTTAGATATCTCAAGATTCTCTTGACTGCAGTCAAGTGAGACTCTTTGGGGCAGGCTTGATACCTGGCACAAACACATGTAGATACATAATGTCAGGCCTACTTGCAGTCAAGTATAGTAAGGAGCCAACTATCCCTCTATACAAGGTTTCATCTACAGGTTTCCCTGCATCATCCTTGCTTAGAGACATACTTGACCCCATAGGAGTCTTCATGGTACTGGAGGAATCCATACCATATTTCCTTATGAGTTCTAGGGTGAACTTAGACTGACATATGGAAAGACCACTTTCAGTCTGTTTAACTTGGAGACCCAAGAAAAACTTCAGTTCTCCCATACTACTCATTTCAAATTGACTCTGCATAAGCTTTGCAAATTTTTTGCAAAGGCTACTTTCAGTAGACCCAAATATAATGTCATCTACATATATTTGAACAAGTATTACTTTGCCTCTAGATTCCCTAAGGAATAGAGTCTTATCTATTTTCCCCCTTGTGAACTTGTTCTCAATGAGGAAACTAGATAGGGTTTCATACCAAGCTCTAGGAGCTTGCTTTAACCCATACAATGCTTTCCTAAGTCTATAGACATAATGTGGAAAAGTAGAATCAACAAAACCTGAAGGTTGCTCCACATATACTTCTTCTTTTAAATTACCATTAAGGAATGCTGACTTCACATCCATTTGGTATACTTTGAATCCTTGGTAGGTTGCATAGGCCAAGAACATCCTTATGGCTTCCAGTCTGGCTACTGGAGCAAAGGTTTGATCAAAATCAATACCTTCTTCTTGCCTATATCCTTTTGCAACCAATCTTGCCTTATTCTTAATGATGACTCCTTGTTCATCTAACTTGTTTCTGTAGATCCACTTTGTTCCTATCACATTGTGATCTTTAGGCTTAGGAACTAAGTCCCAAACCTTGCACCTCTTGAACTGGTTTAGCTCTTCCTGCATAGCTTCAGTCCACTGTGGATCTTGTATAGCTTCTTCAAATTTCTTTGGTTCTATTTGAGACAGAAAACTTGAATATATTGCAGCATTCTGATTTCTGCTCCTTGTCTGAACACCTTGTCTTGGATCTCCAATGATCAGCTCCACTGGATGATCTCTTAGATGCCTGTTGGCTGGAGGCATCCTTACTTCTGGTTGTACTTCTTCATCATCTTCATCATGCTGAGTTCCTTGAACTTCTTCAGCTCCTGGTACATGTAGTTCTCCCCCTGGACATAAGCCATCTTCTTCTACTTGCTGTCTTGCAGCAGGTACATCTTTTATGGTTAGCTTGTCCATCTTCTTAGAAAGACCTGTGGGGCTGCACACACTACTAGACAACTCATTGTTAATAAGAAGTGTCTCATCAAAAACTACATGCACAGACTCCTCTACAACTTGTGTAGTCAAGTTGTAGACTCTATAAGACTTACTATTACTGCTGTACCCAACAAACACTCCCTCTTGGGATTTGGCAGCAAACTTAGTTAAGTAAGTCTTCCCATTGTTAAGTATGAAGCATTTACAACCAAAAATCCTGAAATAGGATAGGTTTGGTTTCCTGCCTTTCACTACTTCATAGGGGGTCTTGTTTAACCTTTTAGTTATGGTAGCTCTATTTATCACATGGCATGCAGTGTTTACTGCTTCAGCCCAGAAAATTCTGGTAGTGAAGAATCACTTAATAGAGTCCTACCAGCTTCTATCAAGGTTCTATTTTTCCTTTCAGCAATGCCATTTTGCTGAGGTGTTCTTGGTGAAGAGAATTCTTGAAATATCCCATAGTCTTCACATAGTTTTGTCATGCTTTCAGATTGAAACTCTGTACCATGGTCACTTCTAATTTTGACCACTGTACAGTTCAATTCATTCTGAATTTGCTTAACAAAACTGTGGAAGACACTAGGTGTTTCAGATTTCTGCTTTAAGAAGAACACCCAGGAAAACCTTGAGTAGTCATCAACAACTACAAAGGTGTAGACCTTCCTACCTAAGCTGTGAACTGGCATTGGACCAAATAGATCCATATGCAAGAGATATAAACATCTCACAGCATCCTTGTTGTCAATGCTTCTGAAGGTGGATTTAGTCTGCTTGCCCTTTTGACAAGCTGAGCAAATGCCATCTTTGACACACTTAACTTGAGGACCATTCCTCACTAACTCTTCACTAAAGAGTTTGCCAATAGTCTTGTAATTAAGATGAGCAAGCCTCTTGTGCCATTTGACACATTGAGAGACTGTCTCATCTGCTACAAGACAAACTGGAGAACTATTGTTCTCAACCATAATGTCTAAACAATAGACATTTCTCTTCCTATAACCTGTCAAAATGATCTTTTGATCACTAGACCTCATGATATGACAACCATTTTTAACAAATGAGATGTCATACCCTACATCACTTAATTGACTTATACTAATGAGGTTATGTTTCAAACCTTTAACATAAGCCACTTGAGTAATGGTTACTAAGTTAGAAGATATGTTACCAAACCCTTTGATGATTCCTTTTTCTGAACCACCAAAGGTCACCTTTGGACCATTCTTGATTGGAATGAAATCCTTCAGTAGTCCCCTAGTTCCAGTCATGTGTCTGGAACATCCACTATCCAAGTACCATGTTGGGGTATGGCCACTTGGATTCTCCTGCAAAACAAATTACTGAACCTTAGAACCCAATGGTTTCTTGGGTCCTTGGTAACTGTTAGCTTGCAACTCAACAAGGCTACCTACTGGCTTTCCACCAGGTATCTTGTTACTACCTTTGGCACTAACATTGTGCCAACAGTCCAAAGCAAAGTGGCCAACTTTGCCACAGCACCAACATTCAAATTTGTTGTACCTTTGCTTAGGTACAGACTTGGCTGTCTTAACTACAGCAGTCTTAGTGAATGTTGGGGCTTTGCCCTTGGACTTGGACTGATTCTGAACAGTCCATGCTGGATTAACAAATCCCAGTCCAGTCTTTCCTTTATGATGAACAAAATCATCAATCAAGGGTAGCACTGATTTAGGTTTTGAAAACCTAGCTACTAGCTCTTTCTCCTTCTGAAGATTAATCTCCAGTTTCTTAATTTGATCATTCTTAAATGTAATGGTACCCATCTGAATCACAGTAATGTGTTTCAGCCTGGCCACTTCATTTAGTTTTTGATCATAATTCTTCTCATAATCTATTGCAGCTGTCTTGAGATCAGCAATTTCCTTGGCCAAATTTTTGGCTAGGGTCTTGCTTTTCTTATAGGCTAGCAATAGTACTTGATATTCATCTAGGAGTTGATGAATATCTCCCTCAGACTCAGACATATTCTCATCACTTGATGAAGAATACTCTGACTCTGAACTTGAACTGGAATCAGAACTTTGAGTTAAGCCTTGTACCTGACTGGGTCCTGGCTGCTCCAGGTTTTTGGTACTTTCAGTCAAAGCCATCAGTCCTTGGCTTTGACAGTCTTCTTGCTCATAGATAGATTCCATGATCTGCATGAACTCTTCTTCTTCTTCAGCAAATAGCCCAATATAGGCTTCAGCATCTGTCTCTGTGTCTGAAGAAGACATATCTGAAAGAGTCTTCTCATTCTTTGCAACAAAGGACTTCTCCTTCTTTCCTTTGAAGTGAGTTTTCTTCTTGTCACTGGATTCCTTCCTTCTTTCAGGACAGTCTGCAATAACATGGCCCTGTCTATTGCAGCAGTAACAAATTATCTTGGATCCAGTTGCCTTACTTGTCTTGGTCCTTTTCTTGTCCTTCTTTGAAGGCTTCTTTTCCAGATACTGAACCTCTTTCCCTTTGGAAGATGAAGGTCTAGACCTCCACTGTTTCTTCTTAAGGAACTTCTGAAAATGTCTGGTGAATGCAGCAAAGTCTTCATCACTTTCACTGCTTGTAGATTTTGTACTTTCAGATTCTTCAGATTCTGATTCAACTACCTCAGGAGGAGGAGTTGATGACTTGGTCCTGCTCTTTCTAGGTACATCTGACTTAAAGGCAACAGTCTTTTCTCTGTATTCAGTCCTTGTTGACTTTTCTTCTTCTTTTCTTACTGACAATTGCATCTCATAGGATAACAACTTGCCAAAAAGTGTGGGAGGAGGAATTTCTCCCAACTTTGCCATTTCTCTGATGGCACAAATCTTGGTGTCCCAGTCTTTGGTTAGGGACCTTAAGAATTTGTCATTCAACTCATAGTTTGTGAACTCTCTTCCATATGACATGAGTTCATTTACAATTCTATAAAATTTCTTATAGCATTCAGTGATGCTATCTCCTCTTCCTTGCCTAAAACTCTCATATTCTTGATTAAGCAAGGACTTCCTATCTTGCCTTACTTCTTCAGAACCTTCCATGTAGACAATGAGGGTATCCCACATTTCTTTTGCAGTTTTACAGTGAATAAGGTTCTGGAAGGTGGCATCATCAATTGCACTGACTATGATGTTCTGTGCCCTTTTGTCCATAGTTGCTAGGACAATCTCATCCTTGGTCATTTCAGAGAAATCCTTTGGAGTCCTCTGATTTGCATCCAAAACTGAAATCTTCATAGGCACATATGGCCCTTCTTTGACTGTGATGTATATTCTAGGGTCAGAGGCTTCCATAAACAGCCTAACCCTCTCTTTCCAGATCCCAAAGATCTCTTTTCTGCATATAGGTAGTTTCATTGAACCCAACTCCTTATGATTCTCTGAAGAACCCATGTTCTTGATTTTCTTGAAACTGTTTCCTGTTTCCTGACTTTAACTGAATCTGCCAAACTGGATCTCCTCAGACAGTTAGTTCTGATTTTGAGGAACCTCGCTTTGATACCACTTGAAAGATATGGTACCTAAACACCTAGAGGGGGGGGTGAATAGGTGACCTAAACCTTTTTAAGTTTTGTTTGACAGCATAACAGTTTATCACAGATTATTACAGTTAACAGCAATTTCAGAAATCACACAGAAAAGCCACAACACAGCACAGCACAGCAGACACACTAATTTTATAGTGGTTCCCCAATCTTTGGGTACATCCACTTTCCCCCTTCGCCTATCTAGCAGTGTACTAGATTCGGCCAAACTTCTCCACTAGCTCAGAACCCAACAAGGTTCCTACCTCAGGCCCAAAGCCTTACACTCAGCCAAAAGGCCTACACTCAGCCACCCAGGCCTACACTCAGCCAATCAAAGGCCTACACTCAGAGTTCCTCAACTCCTACACTCAGGCACCAAGCCCTACCCTCAGCCTTTATAAAATAGGCTTACAATCACTCAGATCCAATGGATCTTACAAGTTATAATAGAAATTACAAATTCTAACTCTACAACTCAGAAGGAATGAGAGGAGTTGAGAGTTTCTTGGAGAGTTCTTGGAAGAACTCAGCTTGATCCAAACTGACTTAGCTTTCTTCAAAGCTTCTTGAGTAGAACTGAATTAGTCTGAATCTTCTGCAGTTGATCCTTGATCTCTGCTTCTTAAAATCCAGATGACTCTGAATTCTTCTTCTCAGTCCTTAGTTCCAAAGACTGAATCCTTGGTTGGAGCTCTCTCTCTCCAACTACTTAGATCTGCAGTTGGACTGCCTGATCTTCTTGTGTTGATCTTCTGTATATCACTTCTTGATTTAGTCTGATCAACTACTTCAATCACACCATGTAATGTTTGTGAACTTCTTAATTATTATATCTACACCCCTTTTCTGTAGACTGTGGGTGCCTATTTATAGGCTTCCTTCATGGTAACCGGCTGATCCGGTTTATAACAGTCTTTTGACTTTGCTGACAGTTGCTGTAGACCGGCTGGATTGGCAGCTGTCATGTCAACCAGTCACTTCTTGAAATTCTCTAACTGTCAGTTAGTGTCGAGACTTTCTGTTCTTAAGTGTCGACACCTATAGACCAAGTGTCGACACATGTTGTGTAAGTGTCGACACAAGTCTTCAAGGTGTCGACACATTCCCTTGTATGTCTCGACACAGTTTCTTCTGCATGTGTCGACACTGAAATTGAGTGTCGACACAAGCACTTGTACCTCATTCTTTCTATATTCTTCTAAGTGTCGACACATCTCCTTTGTGTCGACACATCTTCATGTGTAGAAACTGTCAAGTGTCGACACGGCTTCCTGGTGTCGACACAAGTCTTCATTCTTAGTTCTTCAGCTGAGTGTCGACACATTCCATTAGTGTTGACACTTATACTTAGAATATTTTACAAGTTTTCTGTTCTTTGCTAAGTGTCGACACAGCTCCTTGTGTCGACACTATCTTCAAGTGTTGAGTCTTCTGGTTATGTGTCGACACATTGTGCTGAGTGTCGACACATTCTTTAAGTGTTGACTTCTTTGAGTGTGTGTCGACACATTGTGCTGAGTGTCGACACATTCCTTTAGTGTTGACTCTGCTGAATGAGTGTTGACACATTGTGTTGAGTGTCGACACTTGTACTTAGTCTCTGCAGAATTATGCTGAGTGTTGACACAACTCCAAGTGTCGACACTGTCTGGTGTTGACTCAGCTCTTCAAGGTGTCGACACTTCTGCTAAGTGTCGACACAGCTCTTCTGCATCCTTCTACACTGAGTGTCGACACAGCTCCAAGTGTCGACACTTTCTGACTGATGTCGACACTTCTTCCCAGGTGTCGACACAATGACTCCAAATGTCGACACTGCTTGTCTGGGTGTCGACACAAGCTTTCTCAAGTGTCGACACTTTGCCTCTGGGTGTCGACACATGGACTTAGAAATTTTCAGCTTCAGTCCAGTGTATACCTAACCTGTACAAATAACTCAAACAAACATCAAATACATTCTGATGTATATCATTGAGTTAGGTGAGGCTTCTTCAAATCAGGTACATTTGACCAATGTACCCAACACGCACCACTAGAGGCCTATGCCTTAGATTTATATCATAGACCAACCCATGTTATGGTGATTGGTATATATTTCTAGTCTTCCTTGATGTATTATTATCTAGTTTGATAATGTTATGTATATCTACATAGTAAACAGATCTTTTCATTTTTACTTATGATAGAAGGTCAACACATGAAAACTCTATTCAGTACAAGAGCCACTCATTCCATTGTAACTCAGTACTTCATTTTGTTCAAGACAAATGTCATCCGTTCAGCTGGAAAGTATATTCAAATATGACACTCGGACGGATCAGATATGATCTCTATGGAGAAGTGCTCATTCCAAGCTCTACTGGGGACATGGAATTTGAAGTCTATGCAATAATATTGGAGATAACCGGTTTTGACATCATTAGAGGGATTGAGCGGCTAGTCGAGCATACGACCCAAATTAATTGCTCGACCAGTGAGATCAATCTTTAAAACATGAATGGACAGTCCATCACCCTGAAAGTTATTCCATCTGTAGATCGACAATTCAGCCTATCAGCTCGTCGGCGAGCTCCTCCCACGCTTATCTCGAGATCTTAAACTCGCTTACAATCTCTCTTCCTAGGCAACTTTCAGTCTGACGAGCTCGGTCCCAGCGAGCCCAACTCTAGAGACCTTGCCTGAAGAGCCCTTGTTCAGCTCGCCATCTCCAAATGTTCTTAAGAGTAAGATCGTCCGTGAAACATATATCTGGTACCCAACATAGGCGGGGTAGCTATTTGAAGGCTTTGGCTCCCCTAGAAAGGCCTATAAATAGGATCGCACGGGAAAAATGCACGAAGACCGCCGAAAGTTCCATTAAACTTTCGGGTGTGTGGGGGGACCTGCTTGCTGCATTGTGCAGGCCTTGTTTGTGGGCCACCCAGAATTGCAGTTCCTTACAGTTATGTTTTGCTCGAGGCCACCGTTGGACCAGTAACCTTCAATTCCCCCCCCCCCCCCCCCCCCCTCCTTCAGTCTGAACTTTGTGAACTGGTTTTCTCGGTTCCAACATAAGAGACTTAATTTAACCTGAACTGTAAGTACTAATTAAAGATAGCCTTTTAAAATATATAGTTGAACTAACATGAATGATTCTGAAAAGGCATGTTTTCACTAATCAAGGCTCTATTGAATATCTCTAAATACATAGGTTTAGGTTTCGTTTTTCACAATGATGGCGGTCGTGAACGCGAATGTTATGAACTGACGTGTTTGATCACCTCCCCACATAAGAAATTTTACCAACTTTGATGTTCTTAATTTATTTTCTTTCTTGGCGGTGGTCATAACATGTACATTCTATGACATTGATGTTTTTGTCTAAAATAAGCGGAGCAAAAATACATCCCAAATGGAGCCTTAGTGTTTTAAAAAGGTCACTTAGGAGTTTTTCTCTTGTTATTTATTGACAAAAGAAATTTCTATTTTACCGTACTTTTGCCAAGATGTTTCTAAAAGTATTGAAAGGAGACCTTTTTTTGAGTGACATTGTCTTGCTTTCCCGAGTCGATGCCGTAAATAAATCCACTTGCGCCCGTTTGGTTCGAAGGAAATGGTGCAAAGAAATTGGTTTTGAGTTTAGGTAATTCATTTGGGGCTGTTAGAATGGACGGAATTTGCTGCGGAATTGGAGTTTGGCAAAACCCAAGGTTCTTGTTTTAACCTGCGCTCAATTTTCAATTTTCATGTCATTATGCCATTTTTCATTTTGGTGGAGGGAACTTCGAGCGGGAGAGAGTTCTTGAGCAGGGAGGGGCATAGGGCACCGTATTGATACGTTTTACCTCCTGAGCTCAAAGGAGTTCATGCTTCAGATTCTTAAGCTCTTGTTCAGCAAGGCAATCGTCTTCAGCTTCCCTCTGTCTCTCCCACATACCCGATAGTGTTCTTGAATGGCTTAAAAGAGTTCATGCATGACCTCCTCCGGTGAGGAAGTGTTGATCGTCCAGGAAGTGATGCCGCTAATGCCTCCAAATCCGGTTTAATATCATAATTATCTGGAATACTTTGTTATGTTGTTATATGCCAACTATACATTTAATACCAATAATTTTTTTTAAAAATACATTAAAACACAGGCTGCAAGCTTTTCCTTCTATCAAACAGTGAATTCAAAAACCCTGCAGCTCAAATCTTATGAAACCATATTTAAAAAATTCCTTACATTTATCAACATAATTGGGCGTCCATTTACATCAAGATTTGTGTGCTTCACTAGTAGGCCCCAAATCGGAATGAACAGCCATTTCTTGTGTACACATTTCTGCAAGGATTTTGGTGCCCTAGCACTCAATCTTCCCTCTGGAGAACAGTTTTCTGAATCCCCTTCCGTGTTTCTCATTAGAAGGCGAGGAAGAAGGCGAGGATCTACAAACCTTCTGTTTTTGGTGCTTCGAGGAGAGAGGTGAGTTCCTGAAGTGAGTTTGCACGGTGTCAGATGTGCTAATGCAGGAGTTGTGTCCGTTCACCGGAGATTCTCGACCGGGTTGCTCCGTTCCGGAAGCCATTAAGTTTTCTCGAACCTCGCGATCTGGACGGAGCGGGCGGGAGAGGATTTCGGCTCTCAAGCAGCCGGACTTCCGTTCATCCTTCAAGGCATCGTGGATCAGCTGCGGCCTGCCGCCGTTTGGAGAAGAGTCCATTTGCTCGGCTGGATTTCGCATCGCGTGGAGTTGTCTGCCGATGAGAACTATGCTCTCCTGGCATTCGGCGAGCTTCTCTGCTGCCGCCGCTATCTCCCTTTCCTGCAGTATCAACCCAAATTATATAAAAAGAGAGTTGTTATTTAACCATGCATTTAAATGGAGGTGGCCAGTGATTAACATGAAAACGATGGGCAATGTTATATCATTCCAATGACAACTATTCGCAGTCCTAAAAACACCTAAACGGCTATTGACGGTCCTAAAAACATTTAAATTCATTGAACTGTGAATATGAATGAACTACGTTTAGCCGTTATAGAACTGCTTATAACATTGCCCAAAACGATACGATGCCTTTTTGATAAATCCAATTTCTCCATGTATTTAAAGATGATACACAAGCACATTTATCGACCATATTGTGAACTCTTAAGGTTAAGGTTCCATTTGGCATGGTGTTTTTGCTCTGATGAGTTTGGACAATAACGTCACCGTAATAGAGTGTATGTTTGGCATAATAACCGTTATGACATTGACTGCCACCAAGAAAAGAAAATTAGTTTTGAACATAAATGTGGATAAAGTTCCTTAGGAGAGGTTGAACAACAGCTCAGGATCACCGCGTTCATGACCGCCACCGACATGCCAAAAGGAGCTTAAAATAAAGAAAGAACCCTTTTATGTAAACATTACCATCATAGATGCCCCAACCAACTGGGGATTTATAAAAATGATATGGTGGCAATTCAATAAGATGCCAAAGGAAAGCATACAAAGAGATGATAGACATCTTTGGATTCATGTATTAATCACCTATTTGATCTTCAAATCATGGATGCAAATAAAAGAAGAAATATTTTATAATATATTTAATCTTTTGAATAAGCTTATGGATGGGGATAAAATTAAAAGAAAGGTTTGAAAAAAAAATCATGGGGAATACATGGTAATTTGGTAATAGACTGCCAAGATCTTGCACAGGGAGATGGATCAATCAACTAATTAAAATAACATTGATTGTGAATAATGAAACAATGCTTAGTTAGATGGATAAAAAAATTGTATTATCAAACATGCATATGATCAGATGCACTCAAGTCTAATGTCAATGTGGGCGAGGATTATGAAGCATGGGCGCCTCCATATCATTCTTATCATGGCGTCAAGGAGAACCAAGGCGAGCGCCTTTCGCCTGGACGCTTACGCGATATAGCGAACACCCAGGCAACAATAAGGCGAGCAAGTCGCAAGGCGACAGTTAGATATTTCAAAAAAGCTAAGGCAGCCTTGAAACTACGGTTTTTATAAAAATCACAGTCTAAAGTCTGTCATACCGCAGTTAAGGCAGACTATACACTGCGGTTTTTATAAAAAACCGCAGTGTATAGTCAAAAAGACGACCGTTTTTATAATAATCGTTGTCCAAAGTTTGTCAGGCAGACTATACACTGCGGCTTTTCAATGTATAGCGGAATAGACAACGGTTTTTATAAAAATCGAAGTTTATCTCAGTTTTTTTTAACTTTGAAAGCAATATAGTTTACCAATACACTTACACAAGTTGATACATTCATAATCATGATTGCTCTGCATCATTGAAAAATAGTTTTAATTAAGTAGTGTATAAAAACAGTTTGTGTCATGGACAAATATAAACTTCACTTACTAAGCAGGCTAGCAAATTTTAAGTATTTCAACATGAATTAGTGTCATTTTGGAGACATAAATAGAACCTTACATCTATTTCATGTCTGAAAAATAAGAACGGAGAAATTCATAGACATAAGACAATTCGTTTTTTAAGCAATAAAAAAATGCTACAAACATCAAACACAGGTTAACACATTCATGATTGTTCTGCATCAAGAAAAATGAACCAGAAAAGTGAATACAAGAATATCATATATCATAGTCAAATCCAAAATATCATCATCATACACACTAACTTTTTCTCATAATATCATAGTCAATTATAACATGAAACATAAAAAAGTGAACCGACATTAATATTGTTTTTAACAAAAACTTTAAACAACCATAAAATGATCAAATAGAATAATCATCTAGTAAGTGATCATTGACATTGCTTGTGCTCTGTTGGTTTGAGTTACTCATCATTTGCCCATAATTATCATCAATATCTTCATCATCATTGGTAAATCCAAAATGTTCTAAATCTTCATCCCTTTCCAAAATAAGTTGAAAATTAGCTTCAGCTGCACTTCGTAAATTTTGAGCATCGGTCTCAATAGCTCTCTTTACAGTTTACTATGTGAGAATATCATCATCAAAACCTAAAGCATCATCTAATTGGTTCATCATCCACTCGCTACTCCAATGCTCATCAAGCACTAAAGGGTTGTAATTTTTTTTATTTTCACGTCTTACTTTAAATCGTGCTTGTAGACGACGATTATATTGAATGTATACAAGTCATTAAGCATTTAATACTCCAATCTATTTTTTTCTTAGTGTGAATATGAATGAAAATAATTATAAACTTGTTAGCAGACATAAAAATATCAATTTTTTATTAAATATTAGTATACTCACAAACTCAAAAGTAATTCAGTTGTGCTAACAACTAGAAGAAGAACATAAGTCAAGTATGCACAATGCTACATTTGTAAGGTCAACATTCAGTCCTTCATGTACACCTCACCAATCCACTTTTTATTTAAGACAAATTTAAATTATTTAACATATAAATAATTTAAGAAAAAATAAAAAGCTTAATCAATATTTACTTGGATTTTAGGTGGTTTGTTGCCCAATATCCATAGGCTTTCCAAAACTATTTCAAGATGCTCTGTAGCTAGTACCTTGCTCTGCAATCTTATTTTGCAATTATGAATTGGGCACTAGTTTAGCAATAATATCATTGAAAGCATCTTGAAATTTTTAATCATCATTATGTTTCTTCTCATATTCTAAATATTTGTTTGGATTTAGAAACAAATACGCTCACTATAATTTTGCTCCATTTGATTTGTTCATTATTTTCAACAATCTCAATAATTTTTTAAAATAATCTTTCTTTATTATCAAAATATTTTTTGCTCTTTTGTTTTGCTTCTTTCATTGTCTTTTGTTTTATTTGGATAAAGATCATTTATCAGTCATTTTCCGGTAATAGAAAAATCCTAAAAATACTCTAAACTATCCAAAAAAAATTTTAATGGACTAATGGTACGTTAGTAAATAATGGTATGTTTGTGTTGTCAGGTTATCATACCAACTGAGAAGAAAGTACCACACAATCACACATTCACACATATAAATATATAATAAAGAGATGTTAATATATCAGCACTAGAAAGGAGACTCAAGTCACTCAACAAAACTTCAGTTGGCTAAGCACATGAAATAATAGTTATAATAAATACATAATTAATATTGCAACATTCAATTTGGTGATCAAGTATAAAAAAGGCACTAACATGGTAACATCAATATGGATGATATACAATCTCATGCTCAAAATCATTTAGCATTTCTCCTAAGAGTTCATAAAGGAAACACCTTTACAGTGCAACAAGACAGTAAAATAAAGTACTCAGAAAATGAAGAAATGATATACCAAAATCAAAGAAGGATTGAAAGAGCAGTGTGTTTCAGATTTGAGGTAGATGTCCGGCACAATCAAACACACATATGTCGAAGAAGAATCAACATATCGAATCAAAAGAGGGCAGAAACTTTCACAAAATCGTTAGAAGGTTTTCGCACAAAGCAGCGGCTGTAAAAACTAAAAAAGTCGTTATAAAAACTGAGTTACGACTTACGATTTTAAGATAGATAGAATAAACAGCGGTTTTTATAAAAATCGCAGTCTATTCTACCATCTGAACCATAGAATAGACCGCGGTTTTTATAAAAATCATTGTTTATTCTACCCTGAACCCAGAATAGACTGCGGTTTTTTAAAAACCACAACCAATTTTACTTGAACCCTAGAATACACTGCGGTTTTATAACAACTGCAGTGTATTCTACCTTGAACCTAGAATAGACAGCGGTCTTTTAAAAACCACTGTGTATTCCACCTAAACCCTAGAATACATTGTGATTTTTATAACAACCGCAGTGTATTATACCCTGAACATAGAATAGACAGCGGTTTTTATATGTCCGGGGTAGAATAGACGGCAGTTTTTATAAAAAATGCAGTCTATTCCCCTTTTCTTAAAAAAAAATCAAGGCGCCAAACGCCTTGTACACAATTGGACGTCTGGACGCCTAGGCGTCGCCTAGTCGACGCCATGACAAGAATGTTCCACATCAGGAGTAAAGTAGCTTTTTATTGGAGGAAACATTCGAATTCATCAGAAAATATGGATATTATTGCTCTCTCTAATTGTACATCATGTAAGGAACTCGTCCACATTAGTTGAGTGACACAACTTCTCTAGTGGATAACCACAAAGACTATGAGTCTGTTTGGCATGGCGGCGGCGGCCATGAACGTTGTGGTTACGAATCGTAATACGTTTGGTGCATCATTTTTGCTCCAGTATGTTTGGACAAAAATGTCACCGTAATGAAATATGTTTTTTGACATTTCAACGGTTATGACCGCCACAATGTATGTTTGGCATGACAATGGTTATGACCACCACCATTATAGAATGTATGTTTGGCATGATAATGATTATGACCGCCACCAAGAGAAAAACCAGTTTAGAACATAAAATTGGATGAAGTTCCTTAATTGAGGCAGGGTGGCCATGAACGATGGTTCATAACCACCACATTAAAAACTACCATGTCAAACAGAGCCTATATCAAGTGTCTCTAAATATTAGAATCTTGTGATTTAGAAGTAATAAAGGGATTAGAGATGCAACCCGCGTCGCGTCCTTATTGTTATTATTATCACACATTTTTTCTTACTATTGTAGCGCACACTCTCCTGCATTTTAGGATTGTTATGCAGCGTAAAGTTGTATTGCGCATGTTATGAGCGCTTGGGTATTAATTTTGTATCGTGCATGTTGTTCGCGCCATTTTGATTTGGCTCGTTGTTGTGACCGCTCAACGTGACCCTAAATGCATATGTTTGATATTTTAGGAGGTAGGTTAATTAGGACAAGCAAAATTAATTAGTTATTTCATTTTTTGTAGCGTCTCCTATGCCGATAGACCTCCCTATTTTGAAATTCTCATTTACTTACCCAAAGCCAACCCTAAATTCCTATGTTATTACTAATTATTGTAGATGTCAATAGCTTAGAAATCCAAACCCTAATACCTCATATAAAACCCACCTCATTCCTCCTAAATATGGGGGCTGGGAAATGAATTGACTGAACCAATTTTTGGTTTCAGTCGGTTTCTCCCAGTGTCGGCCCTAATTCTGCATGTTGCTTCTCCTTGCTCGACGGAAGTGCCCGATCGGTGTCGGCAAGCACTTCCCGTCTGAAGCCGCTCCATCCTGCGAATTCCTTCCCCGACGGCAAGCTCCCTGAGCCACACACCTCTACTCCAGCCGCCGATCTTCGTCGCCGACGATATCGCCTGCAGCGGCTACACTCCGCGTTGTCCCTAAAGCCACCTCCTTTGCCCCGTGCTTCTTCTCCCCGGCAGAAGCTCATGCAACCTCGCCGCTCCTTCAAGTTCTCTTCGTCACGGTCGGAAACCACCAGGGAAGCGCGTCCCTCCACCCGATATGTTGCCGGAATCTCCTCCAGTCACCGTCTCTCTCGCCGGAGCACTCCTAGACACCGTCGGTGTCTTCTACACCTTCCTAAGGTGGATTGGTGCATCTCCTGCGCTACCCCCTTCCGTTGGCTGGGTGTAATACTCCAGGCACCATTACTGTCGTCAAAGTTAAGTCAACCTCTAGTGAGCTCTTCCAGTCAACCTTCAACATTCCACAGTCCCAGACAGTACCTTCCTTGAGGATTTTGTGCTCAGTTGTTACTCTTCCTCTTGGGGTATACCTCTCCTCCCTCGCTCGCAACAGTTTAGTTATTCTCATGCTCGAAATATGAAATGGTTAATTATTAAGAGCTTGCCCCTAATTAATTGCATCTCCTAACTATAGTTATTTACATATCCGTATTACCGCTCTGTTGAATGTTATGCATGTGGAATCGTGATTTCATAACGTTAATACACACGTGCGGTAGTCCTACGTTCGCGATTGACGCCTTGGTCGTTAACCGATTAAAATAGCCCGCAAAGTCCTCTCGCGCCAAAATTATTTAAAAGGTCACTATTTTATATTTTGAAAACTACAACCCTACGTTTCAGTTTACATCAGTTTGGTGTGGCTGCCGGGATATCTCACTCCTATCGTGGGATAGTCAAGCGCCGGTCGTTTTTCAATTCTAGGTTTAGAATTTTTCAAACAAAATGTGTGATTTAGTTGTGCGTATTAAGGCTCCGTTTGGGAGGACTTATTTTCACCGGTCAAGCGGTTACGACCGCATGAACCAGACCTTAATTATGGTCTGATTCATGCGGTTGTAACCGCTTGACCGGTGAAAATAAGTCCCCCCAAACGGAGCCTAAATCTTTGCGGAAAGCCGTTGAGTTCGTCACTGTAGAACTCGAGCAGAATCTGAGTGGGTTGTTGATGTAGGCCCCGTCCTAAAAGATCCTACACGGACGGCGTGACGACGACGCTCGCAACTCTCAACGCTCTCTAACCCGCACACTATGAAACGCAGCCGTCACAATGATTTAATTTATCTCTCGCGCTAACATACGGATAGCCGATCCGTTAAAGGAATGGAGAATGGCTATAGGCCAAAATCCTTTCCGGCTAAAGGGAATAATATTTATTCCGACGAGCTTGGAGTTGTACCAAAATAGATACACCAAGAAATAAATCACGAATTCGGAAAATGATAGGATCTATCCCAACTAAAACAAAGAAGCGAGGATCTCCACTCCTCTCGAAGGATCTTCGGAAAACCAAACGAAAATGACAAACTATTAAAAGTAGTACCGCGAAAATTCAACGATTCAAATTCCACGCAAAAGTCGCCACCACAAGAACTATTTAAGAAAGAAATCTCTTGAGTAGATGGTTTCGTTACCCCGCTCGGAATAGTAGATCCGAGATGTTGGATCCACAAACAAGAACGATCGCTTTCCTTGGACGCGACGGAAGATGCACCAATGATGAGAAAACTCGATCGTCTTTCCCGCCTTTCGCCGTAGAAGTCCACGATGGCCTCTTCTTCCTTGCACTAGACTCCCCAAACCGAAGGAGGCCGAAGATTGATGGGAGGTGAAGAAACCGTGGAGGAGAAACACGATGATGGAGGTATTGAAGAGTGGGGGAAAGGGAGTAGATGAAAGAAGAGGAAAAGAAGAGAGAAGGAGGGGCGGCCAAGAGCTTTGGAGAAGAAGAACCCCTAAGGGAGGCGGCGGCTAAGAGGGAGGAAGGAGAGAAATTAGGTTGGAGGAATTTAGGTTTTCAATTCATTCATAAACTAATGATAAAAACAATAGTCATGGCCTTTTATAAGGCTTACATCAAACAAAAACTATAAGCAGCCCAAAACAGTGGCTAAACGCACACCAGCATAAAAATGTCAATTATTAAAAACTCATAAACTAGCAAATTAAAATTATTAATGATAATAAGTCTATTTCCGTTGGCGAAGATTGTAGCCATGGCCGCTGCGGCGCCGCAAATCCTTGGCCGGTGGATCATCATCTTCATCTTCCGCCAATATCCCGCGATCGCCATGAACACCACGTGCGCCATCGTCGTCATCGCCGTCATCATCGTCATCGCCGTCATCTTTACCAATTAGGCCGCCATCGTCGTAATCGCCATGAACACCACGTGCGCCATCGTCGTCATCGCCGCCATCGTCGTCATCGCCGTCATCTTTACCAATTAGGCCGCCATCGTCGTAATCGCCATCATGATGGCCGTCGCCATCAATCCTCCCCCGCTCAAAAGGACTCATCACCGATGAGTGGCCGGGAAAGTAACGGCGCAAGAGATCCGCATCTAGAAGATCCACCTGTGCAGCTGAGAGCCAAGAATCGTCCGAAGCAGGACGACCACGCCATCTGATCAAAAACCTGTGAATGTCACCGGCTGGGGTGGGAAACACCGCGTCCTGTAATATCCTGTCAGGCAAGAAATCGGTCCGGGGGAACCTTGGAAAAGCGTTAGGCGAAGAAGAAAAACAAGTTACATCATCAATAGGTAACATACCTCCCGGAGAATCCGAAGGAGGAAGCGATCCAGAAACAATCTCACCCCCCACCCCATGAGATGATATAGTGGAAATATTACACGGAGAGACAGAAAGTTCAGGTGGTGGAGCGACATAAAGCGTTAAATCTGAAATGTTAAAAACAGGAGAGATTCCCCAATCAGCGGGTAACTTTAATAAATATGCATTTTCGCCTATCTTCTTTAAAACCCGAAAAGGACCGGCTCTCTTATTCGCTAATTTCTTTATGGTGCCCGAAGGAAGCCGTTCAGGGATAAGTCGAACCATTACCAAATCACCAATATTCAAGTGGACTGCTCGCCTATGTACGTTAGCATTTGATTGATAAGTATCATATTGTGTAGCTAACGTCTTACCAATGTGCTCATGGAGAGCGTGAACGTGTGAGGCGAAGTCCTGTGCAAATTGAGTAGATTTAAAGGATGGAGGTAACGGAATCAAGTCAAGAGGCACGGGCGCCTTATATGCATGCACTATCTCATTCGGAGATAAACCGGTGGACCTATTCTTAGAATTATTATACGCTAATTGAGCATGCGGAAGAACAAGATCCCACGTACCTCCATGAGGGGTGAACCCATGTGCAACATGACTAGAGTTAACAGTAGAAAATAACGGGACTAAGTCTGGTGGCACGGGTGCTCTACATTCATTAACGATTTCCGTGGAGTCCAACGTCGTAGTTTTAAATTTAGATTTAAATTTTGATTTAAAAATTTCACAAAGAAATGCCTGCGGAAAACGCTCATCTCCAACTATATAGTTGGATGCTCTCGGAGTTGAAAGGTAGTGCGGGAGACACAACTCTACATACCCAACTACGTTCACTAACGTGTGCATGCACAGATCATCAAAAGGCGGAGGATAAATGCAAGCGACCGGGCTTGGAAAATAATTGTGTTTGGGGGACACCACATCAAAACGTAACATCGCCATGGAATCACTAGCGGTCCAAAATGAAGCCTTACCCAACGACAAACGGTCAGATGAACGGTCCATCCTAGGAACAGCATAGTCAGATCTATGAACAGTAGTGGAAAGACCGACCGCGACAACTAACAAATCGCTCACACACACCCGTCTGGGTAAGTCTAATTGGGAAGCTGAATAAATAAACATCTCTAGATATCTCGCGCTAGAAATAACAAGCTCGTTCCCTAAGAAGTCATCTAATCGAATCAAGTGAACCGGAGGAGGAGTCGACATGGGCGATTCCAGAGGAGGAACTAAATCATACTCACCGTCAAAACATGGATTTAACGTCCAAGAAAAATCCTCCGGGTGCAAGCCATCAAAATCAAAGGAAAAATCAAACAGTAGATTCGTCCTTACCGAAAACTCAGCTGGATCGTCATCATCTAACTCACTATCAGATAAACATTCATCATGAGGTGACTCTACCAACTCAGCTGACATGTCTTCCAACCCACTAGATAATTCGTCCAAATCAGAATAAGTATTGGTCTCAAAAGTAGGCAAAATCGTACTCGACAAAATTTCGAATCCATTTCGGACTTCTGGCGAAGGATCTAACATCAAAGAAATGTCTATCGGGTCCTCAGTGCTACCATCATCCACAAATAGCCTTCCCACACAGGGTAAATCTTCAAGAACGTCACATCCTTCGCTAACCAAATCTTCCCACGAAGTAGGTACATTGTCTAAATCATGATGGAGGGTTGGGCAAATCGAATCCCGGGGAGAATCTAAATTAGTATGACCCTCAAGCAACGATGATAATATCAATGAACTATCTCCCGGATGTGCACCACAAAGATTATCCCAAGATAAACATTCATCCTAAGGTGACTCTTCCAACACCGTTGAAACATCTACCAATCCTGGATCAATCATTATAATGTTGTGATCCTCACTCGCACTTATCTGACTGGATTGATCTAACGGGGAAGCTAAATAAATGGGCACCTCAATATGTTCCGGGATAGAAGGAACTAGCTCGTGTTCTAGCAGGTCATCACCTACAGGTAAGCTCTCAACATAGGGTGACTCAGCCGGAATGTCTTCTGACTCAAGGTCATCAGAAGACACCATAACTATCAAGGGAGACGCCTCAGAAACATCGTCGAAAGGAAAAGGAGACGATTCCTCAGAGGAGAAATCCTCGTCCAGGTCACTAGGGTAACCAATCTTCTCATCGTCACTCAAATCGCCAGCGTATTCAACCTCGTCCTCAGTGACAGGCACAGTCCTCGACACCGCCTCAGACTCAACAAGAGAGTCAACGACTAATTCAGGCAACTCGGGGAAAGACTTAAAAGCATCTATGGTCGTAATCAGGGTAGGATACTCAATATAGCCATGGTCAGATACGCCGCTAGACTCACAAGTCGTAGTCGTCTGTCTGCCCCTACAGATAGGACTACTCTCACCTCGCGGGCTCATGACAGTCCTAGCAGTCACATGTACCGAACTCGAGATAGGGGACCTCACTATTTCCTTTCCTCTATAGGTAGGTGCAGGTGTGCTATGGGTAGCTCCCCCAGCACTGGGAAAGGATCTGTCCTGGGTGAATCGGTCACCCCTATGATCAGGCTTGGATAAGGTGCCATAACTATACTGATTAGTGGATGTCGGGCTAGTAGTAAGGCAGTAGGGGGAATCAAATTTCTCCGAGAGTATTCTTCGCATGTGGGGCCAGGCATATGGATAGCTACCAGCTCCACGCTCTTCGTTCAGCCAAAACACACGGGCTCGACCTCTTAACCGCTCTCGGATTACATTAACCTTTTGGTAGTCGCCCAATTTGTTATAATCAAAATAGGTTTCTACCCCCTCAAGCCAGTATCTAAAATACTTGGGATCCCCATAACCATCATAGGTAAAAATATTAGTGTGTAGATAAGTCAGGGGACGATTGGAAGTGTTAACGTCGAAAGGCATTTCAGTGTGAACCGGAGAGGACACTCGATCCGGATTTTATGCGAATGCAAAGAAAGGGTACCTGAACAACTAATTCTAGGAAAGATAGAATTGTTCCCGCTTAGCCACGAAGATTATAATTATATAAAATAGATTTTCTTGCTGGAAAAAAATGAGGTTTATTAAAAAAAAAAAATTTTAATTTTGCTGAAAAATAAGAAATCTAGGCCGCTATTGGCAGACCAAAAAGAATATTTTTTTTGACTCGAAAGTGAACAAGAAAAGTGCGTGCCGACGTGCAAATAAAAGGGGGAGGGTGTCAATTAAGAAATTGACGTGAACCTCCCTCTGATACCAAATTGATGTAGGCCCCGTCCTAAAAGATCCTACACGGACGGCGTGACGACGACGCTCGCAACTCTCAACGCTCTCTAACCCGCACACTATGAAACGCAGCCGTCACAATGATTTAATTTATCTCTCGCGCTAACATACGGATAGCCGATCCGTTAAAGGAATGGAGAATGGCTATAGGCCAAAATCCTTTCCGGCTAAAGGGAATAATATTTATTCCGACGAGCTTGGAGTTGTACCAAAATAAATCCACCAAGAAATAAATCACGAATTCGGAAAATGGTAGGATCTATCCCAACTAAAACAAAGAAGCGAGGATCGCCACTCCTCTCGAAGGATCTTCGGAAAACCAAACGAAAATGACAAACTATTAAAAGTAGTACCGCGAAAATTCAACGATTCAAATTCCACGCAAAAGTCGCCACCACAAGAACTATCTAAGAAAGAAATCTCTTGAGTAGATGGTTTCATTACCCCGCTCGGAATAGTAGATCCGAGATGTTGGATCCACAAACAAGAACGATCGCTTTCCTTGGACGCGACGGGAGATGCACCAATGATGAGAAAACTCGATCGTCTTCCCCGCCTTTCGCCGTAGAAGTCCACGATGGCCTCTTCTTCCTTGCACTAGACTCCCCAAACCGAAGGAGGCCGAAGATTGATGGGAGGTGAAGAAACCGTGGAGGAGAAACACGATGATGGAGGTATTGAAGAGTGGGGGAAAGGGAGTAGATGAAAGAAGAGGAAAAGAAGAGAGAAGGAGGGGCGGCCAAGAGCTTTGGAGAAGAAGAACCCCTAAGGGAGGCGGCGGCTAAGAGGGAGGAAGCAGAGAAATTAGGTTGGAGGAATTTAGGTTTTCAATTCATTCATAAACTAATGATAAAAACAATAGTCATGGCCTTTTATAAGGCTTACATCAAACAAAAAACTATAAGCAGCCCAAAACAGTGGCTAAACGCACACCAGCATAAAAATGTCAATTATTAAAAACTCATAAACTAGCAAATTAAAATTATTAATGATAATAAGTCTATTTCCGTTGGCGAAGATTGTAGCCATGGCCGCTGCGGCGCCGCAAATCCTTGGCCGGTGGATCATCATCTTCATCTTCCGCCAATATCCCGCGATCGCCATGAACACCACGTGCGCCATCGTCGTCATCGCCGCCATCGTCGTCATCGCCGTCATCTTTACCAATTAGGTCGCCATCGTCGTAATCGCCATGAACACCACGTGCGCCATCGTCGTCATCGCCGCCATCGTCGTCATCGCCGTCATCTTTACCAATTAGGCCGCCATCGTCGTAATCGCCATCATGATGGCCGTCGCCATCAGTTGTGCACATCTATTCACAACCTAGAGACAATAATGTGCACGCATTATGCTGCTCCTGCATACCTCCACACTTCATACCACATAGTGCAACCCGAAGTTAGGTCTTTCGATAGTCCTCTGTCACGCCTCGTTAGTCTCACGACGAGCACTTTAGTCTCACCCACCCCCATCGTGACACTCCCTTCAGTCGAGGAAGATCTTCCTGAGCCCCTGCTCCAGGAAGAAGAGCTTTCTTCTATCTTTATGTAAAAGTAGCAAACACGCAGTTAACAAGCAGCTAATAAACAGCCAGAAATTTGAATGATTGAAAGTTTTATTATCCAAAAAGATATCATTTACAAAGGTATGACCTCCCTTTTATAGAATGGAGGAGATAGAAGAGAGTACAAACAAACAATGTGAGACTAAAAATTTACAGGGCTGAGCGGCTAGAAATTAAAGAGACCGCACAGGCCGCGCGGTTAGACAGATGGGTTAACCGCTCGGCAACTCCAGCAGGAAGAGAACACGCCGCAATAGGAGACCGATAGACCGCCCGGTCTCCAGGCTTCTGAGAGAGACCGCCAGACCGCTCGAACTACAAACAGCAACAGTCTGAATACGAACCTGCTGGAAAGGAACCGCTCGACCGCGCGGTCAACAACCCACCAGACAAGACCGCCAGGCCGCCCGGTCTAATACTTCAATACTCCCCCTCAAGCTGGAGCATAGATATCAATCATGTCCAGCTTGTCACAAATGTGGAAGAAGGAAGTGGAGACCGGTTTTGTGAAGATATCCGTCAATTCTTTGTCGGAGGTGACAAACGGAGTACAAATCTGTTTCTTCAAAACCTCTTCCCGAATGAAGTGGCAGTCGACCTCTATATGCTTTGTTCTCTCATGGAAGACCGGATTTTTGGATATGTATATAGCGGTCTTGTTGTCACAGAATATAGGAAGAGGATAGTCATAGACCTCTCCTAGGTCAATCATGAGAGCCCGCAACCACTTTAACTCACACGTGGTTGACGTCATACTCCGGTATTCGGCTTGTGCACTGGATCTGGAGACAACAGACTGTTTCTTGCTCTTCCAACTCACAATATTTCCTCCAAAAAAAGTACAAAAACCTGATGTAGATTTACGATCGCCTTTATCATCTGCATAGCTTGAATCTAAGTAGGCTTCAACCCTCAGATGACCATTCCTATGAAAGATTAGCCCTTTGCCCGGTGCTGTTTTGACATACTCTAAAATCTTCAAGGCAGACTGAAGATGGCACTCCCTGGGAGCTTCCATAAACTGACTAACCTTACCTAGAGCATAAGAGATGTCGGGTCTGGTCACCGTAAGATAGATGAGTTTGCCCACCAAACGTCTGTACCTCGTGACATCAGATAGAAGAGGCGAGTCATCCGTCCATGTTTTGTCTTCTCCAATAGCCATGGGAAACCGGGCCGGTTTGGCACCTGTCAATCCTGCCTCTTGTAGAAGATCAAGGGCATACTTCCGTTGGGAGAGAACCAACGAGTCAAGTTTCCGAGAGATTTCTATCTCCAAAAAGTATTTCGGTGAGCCCATATCCTTCGTGACCAGGTGTTGACGGAGGTGTTTCTTTGTCAAGTCCACCCCAGCTTGGTCATCGCCAGTAAGAAGAATATCATCCACATACACTGCCAAAACCACCAGTCCCGAGGCGGTTTTGCGAATAAATAAGGAGTGATCGGTCGAACTCCTTGCAAAGCCGATGGTAGCCACAATGCCACTGAACTTGTCGAACCACGCCCGAGGGCTCTGCTTTAGGCCATAAATGGCCTTCAAACAGCATACTCTTGTCTCCCCCTAAGCAACATACACAGGAGGTTGCTTCATGTAGACGTCCTCCTGAAGATCCCCATAGAGAAAGGCATTCTTGACATCAAGCTGGGAAATAGCCCAATCCCTGTTGACAGCCACAGAGAGAAGAACCCGGATGGTGCTGAGGCGAGCAACCGAAGAGAAAATGTCAAAGTAATCAATGCCATAAGTCTGAGTTAAGCCTTTGGCCACAAGTCGGGCCTTGTAGAGATCCACAGTGCTGTCGGGGCGAAATTTCACAACAAACACCCAGCGACAGCAAACCACATCAGTACCCACTGGTGGAGGAATAAGGGTCCAGGTACCCCTTTCAGTAAGAGTAGCCATCTCTTCATCCATGGCAGATTTCCAATGAGAAATAGCAAGAGCCTCCTGGTAGGTGCGGGGAGTGGTAGTAGCGGAGATAGCCAAGGCAGAACACCTGCGAGAAGGAGAAAGCCGATCATAGGAAATAACTGTCGCAAGCGGGTGTTGAGTACACGCCCGCACCCCTTTGCGGAGAGTAATGGGAAGATCCAGGTCGACGCGTGCCTCTGCGACCGGAGCGTCCGTGGCGGAGAAGGCTGGTCCGGGACTAGAGAGACGGCTGCGGAGAAGAGGGAGAAGGTGTAGGGGGGAGACGGACAGAGGAGGATACGGAGGAGGAGATGAGGTAAGAGGGGAGACGTTGATAGGCGTGGAAGGAACTGAGAAAGGTGGTGGAGAAGCAGAGACATCAGGAGGAAGAGGGGATTCAAGAGAGAAGTATGATGCATTCTCGAAGGTCACGTCTGCGGACACAAATTGTTTGCGCAGAACGTGGTCAAAACAGCAATAGCCTTTTTGAGTGGTAGAGTACCCTAAAAAGAGACACTTGGTGGAACGGGGGGAAAGCTTGTCGCGGGTAGCGGACGGAGCGTGTACAAAATTCATACACCCAAAGACACGAAGAGGGAGAGGAAAAGGTTCCTTGCTGGGGTATAGAATGGAGAAGGGTGTCTGGCCGTGGAGAACCGTGGAGGGAAGGCGAGTGATGAGATAGCGGGCGAGGAGCACAGCGTAGCCCCAGTAGGAGCGGGGCACTTGCATTTGCGTCATGAGAGTGCGAGCGACATCAAGGAGGTGACGGTTTTTACGCTTCTCCACCTCATTTTGCTGGGAGGTGTAAACACAGGTGGTCTGATGAACAAGACCATGTTGCAGAAAGAAGGAGGAGAACTCATGACTAAGATATTCATTAGCATTATCAGAGAGAAAAACTTTAATAGAAATGTCAAATTGAGTTTTAATCATAGAATAAAAAGATTGCCAGATAGAAAAGAGTTCAGAGCGATCTTTTAACAGATACACTCAGTTACATCTAGAAAAATCATCAATAAAAGTTACAAAGTAGGAAGTACCCCGACCAACGGTGAGGGTAGGTGCAGGACCCCAGACATCAGAATGAATAAGATCAAACGGGCGAAAGGAGCCACGACCTTGCTTCGGCGGGAAGGAGGAGCGATGATGTTTGCAAAGCTGACACGCATCACAGTTGAGCGGAGAACTGGTCAGAGGTAAGTGGGGCAGAAGCTGGCGAAGAATCCGAGGATGTCCAAGTCGAAGATGTCATTGAAGCAGATCTGTAGAGGAGTAGGCGGACAGAGAAGAAACGTTATCGAGGAAGTAGAGGTCGCCGCTCTCAGTCCCAGTAGCAATCGTCCGCTGGGTCATCGGGTCCTGGAAAGAACAAGAAGTGGGAGTGAATAAGACGGAGCACTGAATTTGCCGACATAAAGTAGTAACAGATAATAAATTGCACGGGAACTTCGGGACATAGAGAGTGTCCTCCAAGCGAAGCGACGGGGTGACTTGAACCATGCTCGTCCCATGAACCGGGGACGGTGAACCATCCACCACACGAACCGGGGGCAATCGGTCATGCGTTTCAAGGAGAGAGAAGCAATGAGGGTTGCCAGTCATGTGATTTGTAACACCCGAGTCAATCAGCCATTTACCTTGGGTAACGACGTGGGCACTACCTGAAGTCGTGGCCACAGAGGCAGACGGCCGAGAGGAGGCGGATGTCGAGGAAGATGCATCACCGGAAGGGCGAAGATGAGGATGTTTATGCCAGCAACGGTCAACAGAATGGCCGGTACGACCACAGTGAGAGCAGAGGAACCTGGACGAACCGTGCCCGCCTGAGTGGCTGCGGTCACTAGGCCCCCCCCCCCCCCCCCCCCCCCCCCCCCGTTGAGCCTAGTGAGCATAGGAGTCCTGGGAAGGAGGGGACAATAGAGGACGCTGGAGCAGCAAAGTAACAGCGGCAATGCGAGCCGCGGTGGCATCCAAAGTGGGAGACTCCGCCTCACCGAAGATCTGCTGGCGGATCATATCATAGGAGTCGGGAAGGCGGCGAAGATAACAAACAACCAGGAGTTCCTGGAAGTGTTTGTGTTGTTCGGCCAAGTACGCGGAGAGGGGGCGATTCTGGAGGATCTCTGCGCCAAGAGCCTGAACCTGCTGATAAGCCGCAGGAGACATGGAAGGGCGGGCGAAGAGGTCCGTATAAAGAGTATAAATGCGGGACGTCTAGCCCCCCTCGAATAAAGAGCAGCTAGGTGAAGTCAAGCAGCCTTGACCGTCTCATCATGGCGAATGACGGGAAGGCACTCATCAGAAAGGCTGTTGGTCAGCCAAGTGCGGACAAGCGCATCACTCGCATCCCAGTCATCAAATTGAGTAGAGTTAAGAGGTGGAGGGTCATCGGTGAGGTGATGACACTTGCACTGAGAGCGTAGAAGAAAGGTGAAAGAAACGCTCCAATCCGGATAGTTGGAGCCAACAAGTTTAGAAAGTGTGTCAAGGTTTCCAGAAGGAGTAGGAGGAGGAGGAGCCGCAGGGGTGGTGGAGGTAGAGATAACGGGGGTGGAGAGACCGGAATTGTCCATAGAGAATGCAGGAAACCGCGCGAGTAGAAGAGAAGCCGCGGGGAGAGAAAAAAGGAGAGAAAGCCGCACGACCTAAGGAGGAGGCCGGGACACGAGAAAGAAACATCAGCGAACAAGGGCGAAACCGCATCAGGCTAAAGAGAAGAAGCTGCAGCGGCACGGTGGCAGAACACCAGCGGCCAGGAAGCAGACCAAGGCACAGGGAAAGAGGTCGCCCGAGCTGAAAGAGGCCGAGCGAACAGAAGAGAAGAGGAAGCAAGGGACCCGAGATAACAGGTCAAGAACAGACCGAAGGAAGTCGCGCGAACAGGGCAGCGACAAGGCAAAGAAGCCGCTTGGACAATCCGCGCGGACAGAAGAGCCAAAGCCGGAATCACGACGAATCGATCGTTGGCTCTGATACCATGCAAAAGTAGCAAACACGCAGCTAACAAGCAGCTAACAAACAGGCAGAAATTTGAATAATTGAATTTTTTATTATCAAAAAAGATATCATTTACAAAGGTATGACCTCCCTTTTATAGAATGGAGAAGATAGGAGAGAGTACAAACAAACAATGTGAGACTAAAAATGTACATGGCTGAGCGGCTAGAAATTAAAGAGACCGCACAGGCCGTGCGGTTAGACAGATGGGCTAACCGCTCGGCAACTCCAGCAGGAAGAGAACACGCCGCAATAGGAGACTGATAGACCGTCTGGTCTCCAGGCTTCTGAGAGAGACCGCCAGACCGCTCGGACTACAAACAGCAACAGTATGAATACGAACCTGCTGGAAAGGAACCGCTAGACCGCGCAGTCAACAACCCACCAGACGAGACCGCCAAGCCGCCCGGTCTAATACTTCAACACTTTATCACCCAGACTGAAGTCATGACATCACTTGTCTCCACTATAGCACTCCCTTCGATCGATAAGTTTCTTCCCGAGTCCCTGCTCCGGGAAGAAGAGCTTTCTCCCACTTTTATAACGCAAGTTGAAGTCGTGGATCCACTTTGCCTCTAGACAACACCCATTTTAGCAATTGAGTTATTTTCTGAGCCCCTGCTTCCAGAATAACTTATTAGTGGTGTGTTTCTCCCCTCGGATGACACATCACCATTCTCTCTTCTCCTCGAGGAGGAGTTGGCTAGTGTTGAAGTCCTCAGCTTAGGTGACCTAGGCTCGTTCGTCATAAGACCTGACCTTTGTCATACACTACCGCCACCAACCCTTGAGCCCACAGACGTTGTGTTTGGTGGCCACTCTTTAGTGTCATTAGAGTCGCTACCTTGTGTGGATTTTATTTGTGGTGAGCACGCCTTTAGTTCACGACACTTCCCTTTGATTTTAGGCGCACACATTGAGTCACCACATCACTACCGTTTAAGTTCTGACACTTCTAGGTCTATTCATATTGAGGGAGTCAAGACGATACTTAGATTTTTTACTCCTCATCGGGACACCCGTTTCAAAGGTTTTTATGGAAAACTTTACACGGTAAAATTGGGATCTTCTTAAAATTTTGTGACTCGAATGAGACGTTGACGGGTTAAATCATGATGACAGACGATCCTGGTCTAGCAGAAGTTCATAGGTGTCTATCGGGAGAGCGTACGTTGCGTTATGAGTTACTGATTCCCCAGGTTGATTCCACTTGCTTTTTGTTCTCCGTACTACGACATGTTTTCCCCACACACCGCCCATGTCATCCTCTGAAAGCTCAAATAATTATTGTTTATTTAAATATTTGACATGAAATTTTAACTAATGTATTGCTAGTTTTTGGGATGAGAGGTTACTTCCTCATTTTGGGTCGTAGTCATGGTCAGCAAGACAGTATGCATCTTTCTTCGATCGACGCTTGGACTTTCTACTTGCAGGTTACATCGAGTCTCGTTGGGGTTGAGCTCTTTCAACCCCGGAAGAATTAATACAACCTACGTCGCTTCGTTATTGTTATTATTATCGCACATTTTTCTTACTTTTGTAGCACACACTTTCGCGCATTTTATGGTTGTTTTGTAGCATAAAGTTGTATTGTGCATGTTATGAGCGCTTGGGTATTAATTTTGTATCGCGGATGTTGTTCGTGTAATTTTTGTTTGGTTCGTTGGTGTGACCGGCCAACATGACCCTAAATGCATAGGTCTGGTATATTAGGAGGTAGGTTAATTAGGGCAAGCAAATTTAATTAGTTATTTTATTTTTTGTAGCGTCTCATATGCCAATAGCCCTCCCCATTTTGAAATTCAAATTTACTTAGCCAAAGCCAACCCTAAATTCCTATGTTATTACATATTATTGTGGCTGCCAATAGCTTAAAAATCCAAACCCTAATCCCTCCTATAAAACCCACCTCATTCCTCCTAAATATGGGGGCTAGGAAATGAATTGACTGAACTAACTTTTAGTTTCAGTCGGTTTCTCCCAGGGCCGGCCCTAATTCTGCGTGTTGTTTCTCCCTTCTCGACGGAAGCGCCCGATCGGAGTCGGCGAGCTCTTCCCGTCTGAAGCTGCTCCCTCCTGCGAATTCCTTCCCCGGCGGCAAGCTCTCTGAGCCACTGCACCTCTCCTCCAGCCGCCGATCTTCGTCTCAAACGACATCGTCAGTCGCGACTCCATTCTGTGTCGTCCCTGAAGCCAACGCCTCTGCTCCGTACTGCATCTCGAAGCTCCTGCAACCCCGCCGCTCCTTCCAGTTCCCTTCATCGTCGTCGGAAATCAGTAAGGAAGACCGTCCCGCCACCTGATCTGCTACCGGAATCCCCTCCAGTCACTGTCGCTCTCGCCGGAGCACTCCTAGACACTGTCGGTATCTTCTACACCTTCCTACGATGGCTTGGTGCATCTCCTGCGCTCCCCCCCCTCTCCCGTTAGTTGGGTTCACTGCTCCAGGCACCATTACTGTCGTCAAAGTTCAATCAACCTCCAGTGAGCTCTTCCACCCAACCTTCAACATTCCACAGTCCCAGGCAGTACCTTCCTTGGGGATTTCGTGCTCAGTTGTTACTCTTCCTCTTGGGGTATATCTCTCCTCCCTCGCTCGCAACATTTTAGTTATTCTCATGCTCGAAATATGAAATGATTAATTATTAAGAGCTTGCCCCAAATTAATTGTCTCCTAATTATCTTTATTTACATATCTGTATTACCCTCTGTTGAATGTTATGCCTGTGGAATCCTGATTTCATAACGTTAATACGCATGTGCGGTAGTCCTACATTCGCAAGCGACGTCTTAGTCGTTAACCGTTTAAAATAGCCCGTAAAGTCCGCTCGCAGCAAAATTATTTAAAAGGTTGCTATTTTATATTTTGAAAACTACAGCCCTAGGTTTCAGTTTAAATCAATTAATCTTACTATCAACGTGATATGAGTCTATAGGGTGGCACATAAGAATGTACGGAAAATAGATAATGGATCGTGTTGGTTTATGTTATATTGAAGATAAATGAAGTCAAATCCTGAATACATACATTTTGATATACATTTTATGGCACTTGATTAATTGGGAATTAATCAATGTAGAAATTATTAATTCCAATTTTGAACCAAAATGACAATTCTTACTACCATAAACATCCACTTTTGAGATTTGCGAAAAGGAATTGTTATAGGCACCGCATTTTTCACTATTGACACCACATAAAGCTATAATTGGGGGATAAATAAAGACCTCAAAAGATACCTATTGACACAATATTAATCTCACCTCTCAGCCTGCCGTTCACGCTATGCAGAAGGTTTAATGAGGAGTTTGCACAAACATGAGCATCTAAATATATGTCACCGATAACAGCTCCACGGACAACAAACATAAAATGCAATGAGTTTGCACAAACATGGGCTTCTAAATATATGTCATCAATAACAACTCCACAACAAACAAACAAAATGCAATTCCCTTATCGGCTTGGAGGATTTTTGATAAGAGTAAGCAAGGATTCATTTGTCTTACTTTTATTTTACAAATTACATATTTACTTGTATGTTAATTTTAATATATTTTGATTTTTATAGGAATATATAGAGAACATGAAGATCTAAATATATGTCATGGATTGCAATTAGACTGACAACAAACATAAAATTCAACTCACTTATCAGCTTGGAGGATTTTTAATAAGGGTAAGTAAACATTCATTTGTTTTGTTTTAATTTACATAATTACATATACACTTGTATGTTGATTTTTATTTGTTTTGATTGTTATAGAAATATGAAGAGAGAAGAGGAAGAAGATAATCTCTGCAAATAACAGTTTAAAGTAAAATCAACAAAGTGCCACAATCTCTTGTGCAACCACAAATAACAATATAAGGTGCCTTTAAAAAGGCGTACATTTAGGTTTTTATCTCTCTCACTCTTGCAGTGAGAAACCAGAAGAGAGAAAAGGAAGAAGATAATCTCTGCAGAGAATCAAACTGGCATTTCATTGCAGAAAAGAGTGATCATCTTCCAGTTTCGAGCCCATTAGATGGACTACAAGGTGTTTCCGACTTTGTGTGGATACCTTTAGATACGTGGATATTATTTTGTGTTTGGTTCTCAGATGCCAGTTATTTTTCATGAAATTTGATTTCATCGTGGGTATAAACTTATTTCCCGATTTGCTGGTTTTCGCATGGATCATGTCAAAGGTTTCCTCTAATTTTCGATGCACATTTGATTCCCTGGAAACCCAACACTAATGTGTTCCAATCTACCAGAATGAGTACACTTACGTTGTTCATGCCCACATACCACATTCTCCACCACGTTAAGGCTCCGTTTGGGAGGACTTATTTTTACCGGTGAAGCGGTTACGATCGCATGAACCAGACTTTAATTGTTGTTAGACTAATTAAGGTCCGGTTCATGCGGTCGTAACCGCTTGACCGGTGAAAAAAAGTCCTATCAAACGAAGTATAAATTTCAACTCCGCAATATGCATCTCTATTGGAGTTAGACTAATAAAAATGCCAAGTGATCAACAACATTGTCTAGGCGAGTTGTGGGGGATGAGTTAATGTTCATAGAGTAAGAAGAGATCATTCGGGAGTCGACGTTAGTAAGAGTTGGGATGGAAGTTTATCTTATGATCAAAGATTTAGGCTCTGTTTGGCATGGTGGTGGCGGTCACGAACATCGAGGTAAAATTGCCATTTGTTAACGCCCATCTAAGGAACTTCATCCACTTTTATGTTCAAATGAATAATGTTTATGTTGAGTGCAAGTCGACGCATGTCGACGTGTGTTGAGTTTTAAAGGATTTCTATGGAGGTTTTTGTCTGCTTGATATCCTGAGGTATAAATAGACTTTGAAAATGGATTTCCAAGTAACTGTCAGTGTGTGCTTTAGATCCCGTCGTGATTTCACCTTGTTGCCGCCTCTCTTGGAGCAAACCTTGCAGTTTGTGGAGACTTAGATGACATTTTTTTCTCCATACCAAATCTTGTTGGACAAGATCTTGGTGCTCTCCTCCACTCGTGTGGATACCTGTAGAGCCACAAATCTAGTTCTATATGAACTCAGCCTTCTGGAGCATCTTGATTGAGTATTGACTCAATCCATCTAAGGTATATTGTGTTGGGTCCATTGCTCATAATGTCCTAAATTTAAAGAAGTCAATCATATCAATGACATATACAAAGTTGTATTTGATGTGTGCTTAAGTTCATGCATGCAAGTTGTACTTGAAACATTGATTGGACATGTATTCTAAATGATTGGACAGGTGGACACAAAGGTAGATGTTGGACAGGAAGGAATTTGCCCAAGTCCACAGGCGTTGAGTGACGCTTACTCACTCAATGTCAGGTGCAGGAATTCCATTAAGTCCACAGGCGTTGAGTGAAGTCTACTCACTCAACGCCAGATGCAAGGGAAGATGCTGGATAAGCTGGAAATCGCCTAAGTCCACAGGCGATGAGTGAAGTCTACTCACTGAACGTCAGGTAAGTAAAAGCGTTGAGTATAGCTTGGTTAGTCTAATCCTAACTGTTGGCTAGACAGAAAAATGACTAAGGCCACAGGCGTTGAGTGTAGTTTACTCATTCAACACCATACAACTAAAAGCGTTGAGACAGGCTGAGACAATCAAAGCCTAAGGAGAAACTGGCTGAGATGTGGCTAAGTCCACAGGCATTGAGTGAAGTTTACTCACTCAACGTCATACAGCATAAATCGTTGAGTATGGCTCAGACAGTCAACGCCACAGAAAATCTGTACAAATATTTGATCAAGTCTACAGGCATTGAGTGAAACTTACTCACTAAACGGCATGTGATAAAAAGCGTTGACTGAACCATTGTCAGTCAGAGACTGTGATTTTACAGAAATTTGGATAAGTTCAAATGCGTTTAGTGAAGACTGTTTACTCAACGCTAGATAACAAAAGAATATATGTTAAGTAGTTTGTTGTCGAGTGAAGCTTACTCACTCAATGTCAAGTGACAAAATCTGTCTAAGTAATATGTCGTTGAGTGACGAAGACACACTCAACGCTCTCAACGCCAATGCAAAAAGCATTGAGTGGACTCAATGCTCTCAATGCCTAATGGCAGAGAAATTTTTCTAAGTGTTTTTGCGTTGAGTGAAGGTTGCTCACTCAACGTCTAATGACAAAAAACTTTTCTAAGTGTTTTGCCGTTGAGTGAAGCTTACTCACTCAATGCCTAATGGCAGAGAAATTTTTCTAAGTGTTTTTGCGTTGAGTGAAGGTTGTTCACTCAACGCCTAGTGACAGAAAATCTGTCTAAGTGTTTTGTCGTTGACTGAAGCTTACTCACTCAATGCTTATAATGATGCTTGATTTTGGCTAAGCCCACAGAATGGTGATGTCAGCAAAGTCAACACGTCAACTGTGTTCAAATTAAGTACGGGAAAGCTACAGAACACGACAAACACTGCCAGAAGTCTACTATACGACTTCTTCCGTTAAAGCAAGATGCAGCTGTCTGTTGCAGGTGTTCCCCACAAGCTTCCCGGAGTCGTTAATCGGCGGAAGATAAAAAGGGATAGCTCCCGGATGTTGAAGTCAACTTTTAGGGTTTTATTCAACAAGAAAAAGAGCGGTTGGACTTCATCTTTCTCGCCATTGCGGCCGAGAAAAAGCTTGAAGTCTTCCAGCAGAACAAAAAATTTAGTTAGCGGTAACATTTTCTTTTACTATAGCAAGATCAGAAATACTTCTGATAAGCAAAGCAATGAGAGCCTTCAATTTTTTGGAGGTTCAGTTAGCTGCATGAAGAGCTCAAGACGAGCAGATCTTCAGTCTTCTACAGCAAGTTCAGAAACTACATTCTGAGTTACTTCCAGCAGAGGCAGCCCTCTATTGAAGAATATCTTCCTGCTGCTGTGAAGAAAGTTAGAGCTGAGATAAATCAGCTCTAGGTGTTCACACAGAGAAATTTCTTTGTGTCAAATTAATTAAAACAACTATTTTTCTGTAGGATCATTTTGGATCTGAGCTGTAGGTCCATTGGCCTGAGGTAGGGCAAATTTGCATGAGCTGTAAGAGAGTATTACTCTCTGAGTGTAGGATCCAGCTTGGATCTGAGATAGGTGATCTTTTGATCATTGAGCTGTAGGGTTTTTAAGCCTGAGGTAGGAGAGTCATTCTCTCTGAGTCGTAGGGCACTTGTGCCTGAGCTGTAGGATCCTTTGGATCTGAGGTAGGGCGTTTGGGCCTGAGATGTAAAAGAGTCATTATCTCTGAGGTAGGAGCAAGTTTGCTCTGAGGTAGGGTTGTCCTCCCAGCCTGAGTGGTAGGGCCTTTGACCTTAGTTAGGTGATCTGTTGATCACTGAGTTGTATGCCTTTGTGCCTGAGCTGTAAGTCTTGGAGGAGACAGAGAGATCCTGAGGGATCCGAGATGTAAGCTTTTTGAGCTGAGTTTTGGAGAAGTGTCTTGTCTAACTGAAAGTTAGAAAGGTGAGAGGAGAGTGGATGTACCCATAATCTGGAGAACCACTATAATTTCTGTGTGTGCTTTTCTGTGTTGTTTATTTATTGCAGGTTCTTGAAAGCTTATAATTGCTAACACACCTAGCCCTAAAGGAAGAAACTAAAAGAAAGTCACAAGATACCAACAAACCTATTCACCCTCCCCCCTCTAGGTTGCAAACTAGCTTGAAAACAAAAACTTTCATATTGCAATCTTTTTTTGTTTAACTTCTTGATCAATGTTTCATCGCAAGATCCAGTTTCTGTTTAGGATTTTCTTGAACTCTATTCTGCTGCGTACATATGATGTGTTGTTCCACTTCTGTATAGAAAACCCTACAGTGGTATCAGAGCTAGGTTTAATGATGATCATTGTTTTAGAAGTTTGCTGAATTCAGTGTAACATCCATAATCTGACGCGACATTTATTTTAAATTGTAGGGTCGAGTCGCGACGGATTTTGATCGTGACAGCACGTCGTCAAGGTACAATGATATAATACGTATAATCCGAGTCCGTTAATTTGAGAAGTGTGCTAGCCATAATGATAGTGTAACACATTATATGTAAGTGGCGAAGGCACGACAAATTAATGTGTGGAATATGAGTAAATGAGAATTTTTACTTTGTGGTGCCAATAGCCGGTCTCAAATTAACCCCCCTCTCTTCATACGGTTATCAAAAACCGCATAGCCCGTTAAAAAATCCCGCAACTCTATTCCCGTAACCCATTTCCTCACGAGAGAAGAAAAACCGCAGCCGGATGTTTCGACTCCCGCACGCAGCGACGCCGAGCCCGTCGTGCCTCCCGCAAGCTTTCCGCCGGCCGATCCTCCTCCGGAACTCCTCTCCGACCACTCCTTCTTCTACGAGCGTCGGTGGACATTCATTTTCCTTCCTTGGCCGTGGAAGTGCCGGATTCAACCCTAACCGAAGGAGTTTGAGTTTTGTTTTGGTTCTGGTGAGTGGATCTCTTCCTTTTCTCGATTTCTGCTTGGAGATCTTTCGTTTTGGAAAGTAGTTTAACCTAGGTTTTCATTTTGATTGCCCTATTTTAGATTTTGGTGTTCGTGGTTCACCACGAAATTTGTGTGGAACGCATTGAGAGCCTTAATCGTTATACGTAAAGGTAATATACGAAGTTTAGCACATGTATTTTTTGTAACCCTAGATGTTTTGGAGATTTTCCAACGGAAACCCTAAAAGGGGAACAATTATGAAAGTAAGCTTGCCTTAAATTGCAGGACTCTAGTAGGTTCGAGGCAGCACTCTGAGTTTTCCATACAGTAGAATTTCCTTCGGAAGAGCTAATGTCACCGCGCCGAGTGTACGAGCGCCGCACCACCACTGTAAGGAAATTCTAATTTCTGTTAGTTAGACATATCAAGTAATTATATTTTTATACGCATGAGTAGGTTTCGTACAAGCATCATAACCATGCATAGAAAAGTGTGACAGTAGGAAAATAATCGTGGAAACGCGTATGATAACGCCCTTTTCCATAACCACGTTAGTAAAATCATGAACAGTTATTTAGGTACCAAACTTTACCCGTGTACGTAAGTTTGGAGATTGTCCAACCAAGGGCGTGAAGGTCCCTTCAAGTCGACCACGAGAAAGTCAAGGGTCGCTCAGTAGTACACCAGAAAAGATATCACATGCAGAGTAGCGTCAGACCAAAAAGGTCAGTAGCACACCAGTCTTTTCGTGCTTGGTAGAGGGGCACTACCTTCTCATAGGGCATATGGTATCCTATGAGTTGCAGAGTCTTGGGAGTTGACTCCCCTTGAGACAGTTAGTAGATTCGAGACTGTGTCCACGCGACACTAGAACAATTGAGTTCGTCAGATGGTCTCGGGTCGTCAGTTTCAGTTGCGCGTTAGGAGCTACTCTGGCTAGAGTCTTCCCAGTAAATGTGTAGGTTAGAAGCCACCTAGAACTCAAGTACAGACTTGACGTGAGACAGTACACGAGTTAGTGAACGTCAGGACTTGGGTACATGAACGGAAAGTCATGAATATAGAACTATAGTGTGTTGACCAGGAAGTATAGGAAAAGCATGCATAACATATAGCATAAAATGTTTTCAGTGCACGAGACTATTTTTAAAAACATGCATGCATTCATATGTAAATCTGTTTTAGTGTCACTAATGGGAATTGTTTTTCTTTACTCTGACCCTTCGTGGACAATGTTTTTCAGGTGACCCGGGTGGGAAACTACGTCTAGGATGAGCGTTATGGTGGCGTCAGTTTGTAGTACTTTTCTCATTCAGTTTACACTATTTCAGCATGTACTTGTAGATGTGGACAATGTACCTGGTTAATATTTTATATATAACGTGTATCAGACTATTATTGTTATACAGATTTTCAGTTATTATAATTCCATTCTTGTTTAGTGGCTCTGTGAATCCAGATATCAGGTATGTGGTTACCCTTAGTTTATTTTTTTAACTTCCGCTGTAGGTCTTAAATTGCTTAGTATAGACTTTTATTACCTGCTGCTACTAGTTTTAATATTGTTTCCTAGTTTTCTTTATATCGCTGACCCGGCCGGACGGCTGATTTCTGAAATACTGGGAAGGGGTGTTACAAATTGGTATCAGAGGCAAGTTTAGTATCCCTGGACTCTAGAAGGTTTTCACAGAGCCATAGGATTGTGTAAGAGTAAACTCGTGTCAGTACAGTATTTTAAGTTGCGATTAAGCCCTAGTGTTCGCTAGAATACGAAATAAGTTGTTAAGCCAGATTTTGCAGATGCTTGATAAATAATCAGAGTTCTTTTATATATTATATCAGGCAACTCGAGTAAGTGAACCGGGGGAATCTTCACGTCAGGACCCTGTTCCTAACGCGACTATGGGAGATGCTGCCGTGCCGCAGGTACCACCAGTTCCAGCAGCTACAGAGGGCACTAACATAGCGTCTCAGATTGCCAAGGCAGTTACTGTTGCCTTGATGGAGTTTCAGAGAGGATTGGCTGCAGGGTTTCCAGTTCCAGTACAAGTACCAGCCCCTGCACCAGCTCCTGCCCCAGCACCCGTGGAGATGACCCTGGAGCGTTACTTGAGGAACTTTAGAGAGCTACAACCTTCGAACTACAGTGGGGACGAGATCCCGATGGACACCGATGATTGGGTAGCAAACACCAGAGACCTGCTGGATGTTTTGGAGTGCCCAAAGAACAAGAAGGTTCCTCTGGCAGTTTTCCTCCTCCGAGGTGAGGCAAAGGTCTGGTGGGACAAGTACCGGGCAGATGACCCCGCAGGTAGATGGTTATGAAATTTCCTATTATTTTTTTGGAAGTGATACGTTCTTTTTATATAGTATGACCATACGTTTGGCCAGGTCGTACGCCAGACATGTTTACGTGGGGCGAATTTTCTAGAGCCCTTGCAAGTTGGTTTGTGCCTCCTTCTGCACGACGGGGTCTCCAGGAGAAGTATCTTAGTCTTTTCCAGGGGGACAGGACTGTTGCTGAGTACGAGCGAGAGCTTACCCATCTGGCTCGATATGCGGGCGTGATGCAGGGAGACTAGACTGAGAAGTGCAGCCGTTTTGTGGATGGTTTACGTGACTCGTTGAGGCAGCCGCTAATGACGATGGTCAACGCTGATTACATGAGCTTAGTGGATACGGCTCGCAAGCTGGAGGCTGACCAGCAGAAGGTCCAAAAGCGAAGTAATTTCCGTGCGAAGCGATCTCAGGATTCGCATCAGTCGCAACACAGCAGGAATGACCTGGGGAAAAACTGGAACAAGAAGCAGAAGCCTGATGCGATGAAGAATGGTCAATCTGGTGACAGGAGCAGGGACTACCCCCTTTGCCCCAAGTATCAGCGTCGCCATCCAGGAGAGTGTTTGGCCAGCGCGGGCGTGTGTTACAAGTGTCGTCAACCTGGACACATAGCTCGTTTCTGTCAGGAAGGTGGTTCGAATCAGGTAATCAACATTGTTGTATTTTTGTACATTTATGAAATTTCTGTGGATGACAAATGTATTTTATTCCTGCAGTCGAAGTACGAGATTGGTGGTCCTAGTAGAGCAGACAAGGGTAAAGCTTTGATGATTACTGATGGAAGACCACAGCATGGTCGAGATTTGGTGCAGCCCAGAGCTTATGGGCTTGGTCACAGGAGGCAAAGGATCAGGAGGATGTAGTGACAGGTAAGTGTTGATTTGCTTAACAAGTTTATTTAATCCTCCGTAGTGACACATTAATTTTTCCATCTTTCATAAACCATTCTTGTAGGCATTCTTATGATTCGTAATTTACCCTCTAAGATTTTGTTTGATACGGGTGTCTCGCACTCGTTTATCGCGGAATATCTAGTGCGTAAGTTGGATTTAGAGATCGTCCCAGAGGCAGTACCGCTGGAAGTCATGATGCCGAATGGATCCCTTCTGCAGACCAGAGATAAGTGCACGGTACCGGTGCAGTTTGGTGATACCGAGATTGTCATGGAAGCTTTGCAACTACCTATATCAGGATTCGACCTGATTTTTGGAATGGATTGGCTTTCGGCAGTCAACGTCAGGATTGACTGTAGGACAAAGCAGATACAGTTTGATGGTCCCCAATCAGACTTCATTTTCTTTTCAGGGCTTGAAGGGAGTAGTGAAGATGATTATATCTGCAGTCCAAACGAGAAGATGCATCAGTAAGGGTTGTGAAACCTTCGTAGTACTGATGAGCGCAGAGTCTAAGGCTGACTTGGTAGAGGTATCAGTGGTGCAGGAGTTCCCCGATGTTTTTCCGTAAGAGCTCCCTGGTGCCCCTCCAGATAGAGAGATAGAGTTCCCGATAGATTTGCAGCCCGGGGCTACACCAGTAGCCAAATCCCCCTATCGGATGGCTCCAAGGGAACTAGCAGAGTTGAAGAGTCAGTTGCAGGAGTTGCTTGATTTGTGTTTTATACGCCCCAGTACTTCTCCTTGGAGTGCTCCAATACTTTTTGTGAAGAAGAAGGATGGTAGTCTGAGACTGTGCATAGATTACCGTGAGTTGAACAAGCTGACAGTAAAGAACAAGTACCCGATTCCCAGGATTGATGATTTGTTCGACTAGTTGGTGGAATCGAACACTTTCTCCAAGTTAGATCTGAGGTCAGGCTATCACCAGTTAAAGATTCGTGACGTGGATATTCAGAAGACGGCTTTCAGTACCAGATATGGACACTTTGAGTTCGTGGTCATGCCGTTCGGGCTGACCAATGCCCCTTCAGTATTTATGGACCTGATGAACAGGGTATTTCGGGAGTACTTGGATCGTTTTGTCATCGTCTTTATAGATGACATCTTTGTGTTCTCTAAGAGTGCAGAAGATCATGCAGCACACCTCAGGATTGTTTGGAGCACACTCAGGAAGAACCAGTTGTTTGTCAAGTTTTCAAAGTGTGAGTTCTGGCTTTCAGAGATTGCATTCTTAGGACACGTCATCAGTCAGTAAGGAGTTAGTGTTGATCCGAAGAAGATAGAGGCCATTAAGAATTGGCCAAGGCCGACGACAGTTCCAGAGGTTCGCAGCTTTTTGGGTCTTGCTGGTTACTACAGGAGATTCATCAGGGATTTCTCAAAGATAGCCTTACCACTGACTTCTCTCATTAGGAAGGGTAAGGGCTTGGATTGGACGGTGGAGTGTGAGTTGGCTTTTGAGGACTTGAAGGACAGGTTGATGACCGCACCGATTTTGAGTTTACCTTCAGGGCCTGACGGGTTTCAGATTTATAGCAATGCGCCTGGTCAGGGTTTGGGTTGTGTTCTCATGCAGCATGGAAAGGTCATAGCCTATGCATCAAGACAGTTAAAAGTTCATGAGAGGAACTATCTCATGCATGACTTGGAGTTTGCAGCAGTCATACATGCTCTGAAGATTTGGAGGCACTATCTCTATGACGTTCGTTGTGAGATTTTCACTGATCATAAGAGCCTCAAGTATATCTTTGATCAGCGAGAACTCAATTTGAGGCAGCGCAGATGGTTAGAATTTCTATCAGACTACGACGTAGACATTCAGTATCATCCAGGAAAGGCGAACGTTGTAGCTGATGCCCTTAGCCGTAGAGGATCGTGTTTCTTCCTCCTCACTCAGCAGGAGGAGTTAGTGCGAGAGCTGGAGAGACTGGACATTACCGTTGTGCCACGCAGTAGTTTTGGTTCTGCAAGGTTGAGTTAGATGGAGATTACCTGCGATATCAAGGATAGAATCAGGACAGCTCTACCGTTGGATCCAAACATGGCAGAGATTTGGAGCTCAGTGCAGACAGGTCAGAAGGAGAGATACAGTATTCAGGATGATGTATTATTGTTTGATGGCAGGGTGTGTATCCCCGATGTTAGTCACCTTCGCGAGGATATTCTATTTGAGACACACAATTCCAGATATTCTATACATCCGGGTAGCACGAAGATGTATGCAGATCTAAAGAAGTTAGTCTGGTGGACAGGTTTGAAGTGTGATGTTGCAGATTACGTAGGGAAGTGCGAGACGTGCAAGTTGGTTAAGGTCGAGTGCCAAAGTCCTGGAGGCAAGTTGCAGCCACTTCCCATTCCTGAGTGGACATTCGAGGATATATCCATGGATTTCATCCATGGTCTGCCGAGATCGCAGAGTGGGAATGACTCCTTATGGGTTATAGTTGATCGGCTTTCTATGGTCGCTCAATTCATTCCTCTTAAGAAGTCAGATCAGGGTCCCAGATTAGCTCAGATATATATAGACGAGATAGTTCGACTTCACGGTATTCCCAAGACTATAGTTTCAGACCGAGATGGCAGATTCACCTCCAGGGAGTGACGATACGTTCAGCAGCGATTGGGTACCAGATTATATTTCAGCACCGCATTCCATCCCCAGACAGATGGACAGATTGAGTGCACAAATAGGACTTTGGAGGATCTGCTACGGATGTGCATTTTGGATTTTGAAGGAAAGTGGGAAAAGTATATTACCCTTGTGGAGTTCTCCTACAACAACAGTTTTCAGACGAGTATTGGGATGACACCGTTCGAGGTCCTCTATGGCAGACGCTGTCGGACACTGTTGTGTTGGGCTGAAAGTGAGGGAAGATCTAGTATCAGGGAGTCATGGATTGATAAAACCACTGATAGTATCAAGCTTATTTAGGAGCGTATGAAGACAACTCAGGATCGTCAGGCCAAGTATCATGATCAGAAGCACAAGTCAGTAGAGTTCAGTGTTAGAGACTATGTTTATCTGAAGGTCAGACCAGTCAGAGGAGTCTCTAGAATAAAGCGGATGAAAAAGCTGAGCCCCAGATTCGTTGGTCATTTTCAGGTGCTAGAAAGAATTGGTGAGGTTGCGTACAGGTTGGCCTTACCTGAGGAAATGAGTGGTGTACATGATGTATTCCACGTCTCCTATCTGAGGAGAGCAGTCATAGATTCCAGTCAGATCATCAGTACCGAGGAAGCACCAATTGAGACAGATCTTAGTATTGGGGTTAGACCAGTCAAAATAGTGGATTCAAGGATTCAGAAGCTCAGAAATAGAGAGATTCGCATGGTCAAAATCCTTTGGATGAACTGTGGCCGTCCAGAGTATACTTGGGAGCGAGAGGATGAGCTTCAGAGCAATGCAGACTATTTTTTTCTCTTCGATTCAGGTATGGTTACAATTTTCGAGGACAAAAATTTTTGTTAGGAGGGGAGATTTGTAACATCCATAATCTGACGTGACATTTATTTTAAATTGTAAGGTCGAGTCGCGACAGATTTTGATCGTGACAGCACGTCGTCAAGGTACAATGATATTATACGTATAATTCGCGTCCGTTAATTTGAGAAGTGTGCTAGTCATAATGATAGTGTAACACATTTTATGTTAGTGGCGAAGGCGCGATAAATTAATGTGTGGAATAGGAGTAAATGAGAATTTATACTTTAGGGTGCCAATAGCTGGTCTCAAATTAACCCCCCTCTCTTCATACGGTTATCAAACACCGCATAGCCCGTTAAAAAATCCCGCAACTCTATTCATGTAACCCATTTCCTCACAGGAGAAGAAAAACCACAGCCGGTTGTTCTGTCTCCCGCACGCAGCGACGCCGAGCCCGTCGTGCCTCCCGCAATCTTTCCGCCGGCCGATCCTCCTCCGAAACTCCTCTCCGACCACTCCCCCTTCCTCTACGAGTGCTGGTGGACATTCCTTTTCCTTCCTTGGCCGTGGAAGTGCCGGATTCAACCCTAACCGAAGGAGTTTGAGTTTTGTTTTGGTTCCGGTGAGTGGATCTCTTCCTTTTCTCGATTTCTGCTTGGAGATCTTTCGTTTTGGAAACTAGTTTAACCTAGGTTTTCATTTTGATTGCCCTATTTTAGGTTTTGGTGTTCGTGGTTCACCACGGAATTTGTGTGAAATGAATTGAGAGTCTTAATCGCTATACGTAAAGGTAATATACGACTAGCACATGTATTTTTTGTAACCCTATATGTTTTGGAGATTTTCCAACGAAAACCCTAAAAGGAGAACAATTATGAAAATAGGCTTGCCTTAAATTGCAGGACTCTAGTATGTTCGAGGCAGTACTTTGAGTTTTCCATACAGTAGAATTTCCTTCGGAAGAGCTAATGTCGCCGCGCCGAGTGTACGAGCGCCGCACCACCACTGTAAGGAAATTCTAATTTCTTTTAGTTAGACATATCAAGTAATTATATTTTTATACGCATGAGTAGGTTTCGTACAAGCATCATAACCATGCATAGAAAAGTGTGGCAGTAGGAAAATAATCGTGGAAACGCGTATGATAACGCTCTTTTCCATAACCACGTTAGTAAAGTCATGAACAGTTATTTAGGTACGAAACTTTACCCGTGTACGTAAGTTTGGAGATTGTCCAACCAAGGGCGCGAAAGTCCCTTCAAGTCGACCACGAGAAAGTAAAGGGTCGCTCAGTAGTACACCAGAAAAAATATCTCATGCAGAGTAGCGTCAGACCAAAGAGGTCAGTAGCACACCAGTCTTTTCGTGCTTGGTAGAGGTGCACTACCTTCCTCATAGGGCATATGGTATCCTATGAGTTGCAGAGTCTTGGGAGTTGACTCCTCTTGAGACAGTTAGTAGATTCGAGACCGTGTCCACGCAACACTAGAACAATTGAGTTCGTCGGATGGTCTCGGGTCGTCAGTTTCAGTTGTGCGTTAGGAGCTACTCTGCCTAGAGCCTTCCCAGTAAATGTGTAGGCTAGAAGCCACCTAGAACTCAAGTACAGACTTGACGTGAGACAGTACACCAGTTAGTAAACGTCAGGACTTGGGTAAATGAACGGAAAGTCATGAATATAGAACTATAGTGTGTTGACCAGAAAGTATAGGAAAAGCATGCATAACATATAGCATAAATTGTTTTCAGTACACGAGACTATTTTTAAAGAAATGCATGCATTCATATGTAAATCTGTTTTAGTGTCACTAAGGGGAATTGTTTTTCTTTACTATGACCATTCGTGGGCAATGTTTTTCAGGTGATCTAGGTGGGAAACTACGTCTAGGATGAGCATTATGGTGTCGTCAGTTTGTAGTACTTTTCTCATTCAGTTTACACTATTTCAGCATGTATTTGTAGATATGGACAATGTAGCTTGTTAATATTTTATATATAACGTATATCAGACTATTATTGTTATACAGATTTTCAGTTATTACAATTTCATTCTTGTTTAGTGGTTCTGTGAATCCAGATATCAGGCATGTGGTTACCCTTAGTTTATTTTTTTGTTACATTCAGTGCGTGTAAATCTGGATATTTAGAAGTGTTCTAAATGCCCAGATTATTCCTGGAACATCAAATGTTGATGTATTTTGAGAGAAATCGGTGGTGGTTTTTCAATCTGAAGATTTAGAAGTGTTATAAATGCCCAGATTATTCTTGGCGATGCCCTTTGGACCTCGTTAGGTGGTCTGCCTTTAAACCCCACCAGAGGCGCAGCCCCTTGGAACCCCGCCAGGGGCGTAGCCCCTTGGAACCCTGCCAGAAGCGCGTGTGGTTTCGATGTGATTTCTTTATTGCAAAAAATATTCTCCTTAGCAGTAACCGTCTCTCTGAATGGTTTATGAAATCAAATGTCTTAGATTTTGAATCTGACATTGAGAGACGAGCTTGCCTAACTGCATAAGTGGAGTTGTTTTGTTTGTGTCCAATGCATGTAAATCTGAAAATTTAGAATGGTTCTAAATGTTCAAATTTAGCCCTTTTTATCAAGTGTTGATGTTTTGTTTTGTGCACATTTGGGATGTATTTGGATTGTGAATTTTGTAATTTTGTGACTGTGCACAATGGTTAAGTGTTAATCATGATCAAGTGTTATTCATAATTAAGTGTTAATCATGATTAAGTGTTAATCAATCATCTTAAAATATCCTATCCAATATTAAGTATTCAGATGCCTTCTGATGGATGTCACTCTTCTTGCCTTGATCGATGAAGTGTGTGCTTGTCAAAGCAAAACGCATTAATCTATCATGGTAAGGTTGTGAGCGGATTATTGTGATATCCCATTGTCGACATTGAGTCCAACTTAACTAGGTGATCTTAAAAGTTGAGTGTTTGGAGGCATATAGTTGGCATGCACCATATGATGGATGTGAATAAAGAGTTATTCACCAACCAAACAATAGTTGCATGATGATGCAATTGACAAGTGTTGTGTACCTAAATAACCACGATATGGGGGATCAACCAAAGTTGACTTGTGGTGTTGGTGAAATATAGATCTTGTTCACTAGAGAGAAGTTCGCATAAACTCTCTGAATTGATATTGAGTGTTATCAATTTGATTAAAGTTTATATTAAATAAAACGTATTTTGAAATATAGTATTAAAATTTACTTTCATAATTTTGTAGAATTTTTCATGACAAGTTGGTCGCACTCCACCCTATCCCTGAGAGCTATCCTTGAGAAGGATAAGCTGAATGGGACAAATTTCCTAGACTGGTACAGAATGGGACAAATTTCCTAGACTGGTACAGAATCTGAGAATTGTTCTCAGGCAAGAACGCAAGTTCTATATCTTAGAAGAAGATCCCCTGCTAAGCCAACCGCTATTACACCTCGGGAAGATAAAGATGCTTACAAGAAGTATTATGATGATTCCATAGATGTCGAATGTCTCATGCTTAGCACTATGAACTCTGAGCTTCAAAAGAAACATGAGAACATGGCATGTTATGAGATGGTCGAGCACCTAAAGAAAATGTTTCAAGTGCAGGTTCGACAAGAGAGGTTTGACATATCCAGGGCATTATTTTAGTGCACGATGGGACCTTGAGACCCAATAGGACTCACGTACTCAAAATAATTGGGTATATAGAGAACCTTGAAAGACCGGGATTTCCTTTGGGCCAAGACTTGGTCACTGATCTGATCCTACATTCATTGTCGGACAGTTATGAACAGTTTGTCTTGAACTGAAATATGAATGAAATTGACAAGACACTGCCCGAGCTCCTACGCATGTTGAGAACTGCCGAAATCAATATGAGGAAAGTCAAGCCTGCTAGCCTCATATTGATGGTGCATAAAGGCAAGGGTAAGGTCAAGGGATCAAAAAAGACTAAGGTGGGACCTAAGTCATATCTTGATCCCAAATGTTCAGCACTGAATAAAAAGAGTTTGGCAAAGGAAAGGAAATGTCATCACCGTGACAAGACTGAAAATTGGAGAAGGAATTGTTCTCTTTACATTGAAGATCTGCAGAAAAAGAAGGGAAGTGCAACTTTCGCTTTGGGTATATTTGTTATAGAAATAAACTTTTTTGCTCATTCATCTTGGGTATTGGATATCGCATGCAGTTCTCACATTTGTACTAATCTGCATGAACTGGAAATGAGAAAATTATTGGGTAAAGGAGAGGTGTACTTGCGCGTTGGAAATAGAGCAAGAGTTGATATCGTTGTTGTAGGAGTTTATCGTCTTTCTTTGCTCACTGGGCTTGTAATAGAAATAGATAATTGTTATTTTGTTTCAGCCAAAAGTAGAAAAATAATATTTGTTTCATGTTTTGACATGAAAGAATTTTCTTTCATCATTAAGAACAATTGTTATTCTATATTTACGAATGATGTTTGTTATTGTATAGCTCAATTATTTAATGATTTATATGCTTTGATCTTACACTATCCGATCTATAACATAGAGAATACTAAAAGACGAATGACTCTAATTTTACGTTCCTTCGGCATTGTCGATTGTGTCAGATAAACGAGAAACGCATATTCAACCTCCATAAAGATGGATTATTGAACTCATTTTATTATGAATCATTTGAGCGATGCAAGTCTTGTTTATTGGGTAAGATGACTAAAGTCTCTTTCACTAGTCATACTGAGAGGGTTGATGATCCCTTAGGTGTAATATATAGTGATGTATGTGAACTCGTGACTTCTATGGCTATAGGTGGGTATTGCTACTTCATTATATTTACTGATGATTTCAGTAGATACAAATATGTATATCATATGAAATTTAAATCCGAAACCTTGTAAAAATTCAAGGAGTTTAAAAGTGAAGTGGAGAACCAACTGGGAAAGAGGATAAAAGCAATCTAATCTGATCGAGGCGGCAAATATCTGAGTCATGAGTTTCATGGTCATCTGAAAGAGTGTGGTATTGTATCACAACTCACTTCAACAACAACATAATGGTGTGTCTGAGAGGAGGAATCGTACTTTGTTATACATGCTACGGTCGATGATGAGTCATGCAGATTTGTCTGTTTCTTTTTGGGATTTTGCTTTAGAGACTGCTTCTTTCACTTTCAATCGCACTCCAACAAAAACGGTTCTAAAGACACTATATGAGATATGGACTGAGAAACGTCATACTATGTCTTTCATGAAGATTTAGGGCTGTGAGGCATATGTACGATGTCAAATGTCAGACAAGCTGGAATGCAAGTCAGATAAATGTTATCATGTGGGGTATCATAAGGAAACGAAATGGTACTACTTTTACATACCGTCTGAGGGCAAAGTGTTTGTCGCAAGTATTGCTGTCTTTTTGGAGAAAGAGTTCTTGTCAAAAAAGACAACTAAGGTAAAGTTTTAAGAAGTTCAAAAACCACAAGCTGTGAATATACCTGAATTGGAGCCTGAGCAAGTACTACAAGTTGTTGTAGCTAGAGAGGCTGCTCAGGAAACACAAGTTCTCTGTAGATCTGGTAGAACTAGATTTGAGCTTGAGAGATATGCATTTCTCATGTCTCAAATAGGTAATGTGTTGATTATGGATCATGATGATGAGTCTGCAACCTACCAAGAGGTTATGAATGGACCGGACTCTGAGAAGTGACTTGAGGGCATGAAATCTGAAATGGACTTCATGTATGCAAACTAAATTTAGACCTTGGTGGAACCACCCGAAAAGGTACGACCCATAAGGTGCAAGTGGGTCTTCAAGAAGAATACCGACATGAATTGGAATGTAAAGACATTCAAAAGGAGACTAGTGGTAAAGGGTTCAAGTAAATTCATGGTGTTAATTATGATGAGACCTTTCTCTTGTTGTTATGGTAAAGTTCATCAAAATTTTGTTTGCTATTGATGCGAATTATGACTGCGAGATCTGGCAAATGAATGTCAAAACAGCTTTCCTTAATGGAAATCTCCTTGAGAAAGTGTATATGACACAACCCGAGGGTTTTGTATTTCCAAACGAAGCCAATAAAATATACAAGCTGCAGAGATCTGTTTATGGATTGAAACAAGCTTCTCGAAATTGGTCTTCGTTTTGATGAGAAAATAAAAAAGTTTGGTTTTATCAAGAAATGAAGATGAATCTTGTATTTACAAGAGAATTAGTGAGAGCATTGTTGTCTTCTTGATATTGTATGTAGATGACCTACTAATCGAGAATGACATTCTGGCCTTAGAAGTTGTTAAGAACAACCTAGGGAACTGTTTTTCTATGAAAGACTTGGGAGAAGTGACTTATATACTTGGTATTAAGATCTATAGAGATAGATCGAAGAATTTGTTGGGTTTGACCCAAAGCACATACAATGAAAAGGTGTTGAAACAGTTCAGCATGCTTGAGTCCATGAAATCTCATATGTCTTGAGCAAGACTAGCAGGTATTAGTCTGATCTTAGTGATAGTCACTGGACAACTGTCAAGAATATTCTAAAGTATATGAGAAACACTAAAGATATGTTCTTGGTATTTGGTGGAGAGTAAGAGCTCGTTGTAAAGGATTACAAGGATGCTAACTTCCAGACTGATAGGGACGACTCAAAATCCCAATCAGGTTTGTCTTTTGCCTGAATGAAGAAGCTATGAGCGGGAAGAGTTCCATGCAGGAGACAATTGTTGATTCTACAACAGAGACCGAGTATATCGATGTTCCAAATGTAGAGGAGGCTGTGTGGATTAGGAAATTCATCGACGAGTTTGATGCAATTCATATCATTGTTGATCTCGTAGTTCTCTACTGTGACAACAATGGTGTTATTGCACGGGCTAAGTAACCGAGATCTCATCAGTCCTCCAAGTACATACTTTAGCAGTTTCATCTTAGTTGAGAGATTGTCGATCAAACAGATGTGAGCATATGCAAAGTAACGACTGCAGAGAATATTGCGGATCCACTGACAAAGCCACTTGCACAGAGAAAGCATGATGACCATACTAGATCAATGAGTATTAGATACTAGATCAATGAGACTTGTGGATTGTATATGTGTTGGTTGTTATTGTGATGAATAGAGAATTTTATTTTACATTTATGACTGGTTCTTTAGTTATGCCAACTGATTCTATATGTTAGAATAATTAGCATAATAAATGCCCTTAGAATGTTCGCTTCCATAGAAATTCAAGTGGGTACCTTGAATGTGAGGGACTATGTGATGGCGACGATGCTGATGAGGTCGTGGATCCACGACATCAAGAGTTCGTGGATTGGGACGGTCGTTGCCGCAAGCTCGAAGATGTGAGTCTACCACGACGTTTCTTCGCCAACGCCGCCAACGCTACATGTTTTGCTCGACGTCCGCTGCCGCCAATAAATAAAATATATAATTATAAATTATAATTATAATTATATATTTTATCATTTTTACTTTAAGCAATTCTATTTTAGTATTTCATTTCATGTATGATGCTTGCTTATAAACATCAATTGTTATTTTTTTATTTCATGTTTTTAATTATTGTATTTGTTATGTCATGATGGGTGCATATAACCATCATGAGTGATTTATTTTTCTAGGGTAGAGATTGAGTGGTGTAGCCTATTTATAGGTCATGTCATGAAGGATTTTGTAGATGAAGAAGAAAAATTGAAACCCTAAACTTTGGTCTCCCTCCTCCTCCTCCAAGGCAACTTCGGCCTCCTCTCTCCCCCTCTCTTTGGCCGTCGGCCACCCCTCCACCTCCCTCTCTCCCTCTTTATATCCGGCCTCCCTCCCTCTCCTCCTCCTCCTCTAATTCTCCCTCCAAGCCAAGCACTTCCTCCCCCAAACCTAGCCGCCAACCCTCCTACTCATCCTAGCCGCCACCCTCTCCCCTCAACCTAGCCGCCCCCTTTTCCCCTCATCCTAGCCGACCACCTACAAGCCACCCCCTTCTCATACGCGAGCCCCTTCCCTCATCACCAAACCCAACCGACCATCCATCTCCCTCACAACCCGACCTCCTCAAAAACATCCCTAGCCACCACCTTTTCTCTCTCCTCTTTCCTTATATATCTATTGTCCCTTTCAAGATACTCCCCATTCTAGAGTTTGGCAAAGGAGAAGACGGCGAGCGTCTTCATCATCCGGTGCGGATCCGAGGAATCTCGTGGAAAATAGAAAATCTACCACCGTCGTGTATGCTTCCTCCACTCATCTTGTGGACGGATTATTATTGGGATTGGGTAGCGATTTCTTAAACCTCTTTGTGTGATTTCTTTCATAATATTTGTGAGATTGCGGTGGAATAGAAGGCTAGTAAGTTGTCCTGATTTATATTGAATGTTGTGCGTAATTAAAATCTGATTTTTAAGAGTAGCTATTCCTAATATTTTTTGTATAATTTGGAGCGGGTAGATCGCGTGAACAGTAGAAGAAATCGGGTTCATCACCCTTGATTTTCTTTTGAGTTCAAGAGATTTGGTATTCCCTCATATTAATTATATTTTGGTATTAATTTGGACTAAATTTTAAATCACTAATTTTAGCCCGGAATTTCTCTTATTGGAATTGTGAATGTTTGCGTATAATTTAATTTTGAATAACTAATTATCTGGATCGTGTGGGTCTTTTTCGCTTCAGCGAACATTGTCCTATAGTCATTGTATAATCTAAAAAGGGGGTAGCATCCCTTTGCGTTGTGTATTGTTAAATTGTTGGATTCACCGTTACTAATAATTTAGAGAACTTTGCTCGCTACGTAGTTATTTTATTTATCGATCCTAAGAACACGTAGTGTTTAATCCATCGAAACCTAGGGCCTGCATCAATTTGGTATCAGAGGGAGGTTCACGTCAATTTCCTAATTGGCACCCTCCCCCTTTTATTATTTTGCCGACACGCACTTGTCGTGCACATTTATTTATCAAAATTACAAAAAAAAAATTTGTCTGCCAATAGCGGTCTATATTTTTATTGTTTAAGCAAAAATCAAAATAAAAATTTATTTAATAAGCTTCATATTATTTACAGCAAGAAAATAAAAAATATATATTTATTACCTTAAGTAATTAGCGGGAACAATTACATCTTTGAAAACTAAATAGAGTCAGGTTATTTATTCATTGCATGTGCACCGTTCCGGGTGAGTTTTTTCCCTCCGGTTCTCACTAGAAAATGGCATATGACGTGTATGTTATAATACATGCACCCACTTATGACGGTTATGACTATTTGTATGCTAAAGTTGTGGCTAATCATACCCCAGCCTTGCCATCATACCCTAAGAATTCTAATCTTCCTCAAACTTATCTATTCACCTATGATAGTTATGGGGATCACAAATTTTTTAGAGACTGGCTTAAGTTGGAAGAAAACTATTTTGATTGTCACGAGTGGGATGACCACCAAAAGATTAACATTGTCCGAGAGCGGTTAATAGGTCGAGCCCATGTGTTTTGGTTAAACAAAGAACGTCGTGTTGGTAGCTATAAAATTGCTTGGCCGTACATGCGTAGCCTACTCTCGGATCACTTTGATCCCGCCTACCTACGTACTAATAGCACCACACCCGTTAGCAAGAATAGCTTCGTCACTAGACCCATATCTGCTTATAGGAGTGAACCTATGCCTCAGGATAGATCCTATCCCCATAGAAGTAGTAATACCCAAAGTGTGTCTATTCCCACCTCTAGGGAACATAAGCCATTTAGACCCCAAAATTTGAACTCGAAAGAGGTTAATACTAGGGTGTCTGCTCCTTTAGCCTCGACGTCTAAGCCCCCTGATATAGTGACTGATACCCATAAGGATGCTGATGTAGATGTGGTATCTCTTGATCCTAAGGATGATGATGTTGATATACTATCTCTGGATTCTGAAGATGACCAGCTAGGTGAGAGTATTCCTTCACGTACGATAGTGCCCGACGAGTCTGATGATTCTGAAAGTGAGGGAATCACTAGTGATTTAGAAGACGATGTATGGGATGATTACATTTCGATCTGTGAGAGTATTCCATTGCCTATTACTTGCCCTACTAGCATTGTGTCAGTTCACCCTAGTATTGAGTGCCCTCTCCATGATACGATCTCCATCGTGTTAGAGCCTACGACCGCACTCACTGAGATTATATCTGAGTTATCTGAGGAGCCTGAGAGTGAGGATGTCACAAGTATTATTGTGGATGAGTTGCCATCTAAGGGAAGGGTAATTTTGGATGATTCTGTTGTTGTACACCCGGATGAGAGTTCTTTGATGTCGTCACCATTGGGTGAAATTTTTACTGATTCGGATTTTATCCAGGGTTTGATTTTACCCACCTTTCCTCCTATTTTTGTGCCCACATTAGTTAGCATTTTAGGATGTGAAATCGGTAGTCCTAGACTGAGTTGTTGTGACGTGCCCACTCTATTAGTTCCTACATTGGAGTTGTCTCAGCGCTTAGATCTTAGTAAGTTGACCGTGCTAGTTTTTGGTCTGTTCACCGCACCGCGTAGATCTGACTACGCGTCACATTTGACTATTCCTTTCTCTACGTGTCCGGATACGGTTCTATCCTCGTCTGTTTCTATTTCTTTGGCTATTGTGCCTCGGGATGTAGTGTCTCATTCACATAGTTGTATACCACACCTGGTTGCACGCATTTATGCACCGCCTTTTGATGACCCTCATTCCCACCCGTTAGTGACCACGGTTAGGCCCCATGAGTTGTATCGCTCGCACATCTTTTCACACCCGGGAGCGTCCAACTCTATTATTTATGATGAGCGGTTCCCCTTGACATATCTTCATGTCAAGCATGAAAATGTTAAATATAAATTTAGAACTGCGAATTTAGAGCCAATGAAAGTCATCTTTGATTATAAGGCTCCTGTGCCCCCTGACTTATCCCCCTTATCCTCTGCTTTTGGGTATAGTCATATAGCACATGGATTCTCTTCTCATGTATCTAGGACATTAGTGTTTCATCGTAAGTTATATCGCACGTACTTCCACTCTTTTCTGAGACAGTCTGATGCTAAATTTAGTGATTTGGGTTTAGTCTGGTCAGTCCACGAGCGAATGACTTCTGGCTCCGTTAATAAATTAATACGTAGGAATGCTGACCCATCCATGATTATGAAGAGCGTCAGATTTCATGCTTTATTTCAGATTTTTATATAGCACAGGGTGTTTCACTTTATTTCAAGTTTCCGGACTTTTTACTATACGTCTCTGTTTCACCTGAGTGGCTTTCTCTGTCGTTCCTTCCTACCACTAAATATTCTCTTGGGTTGGGGAGTGTTAGTACTGTCGTGTCTATTTTCCATGTGGACTACTTGCTTCTTGAACCAGATGATAAGATTCAAGTTAATTTTCTTTTGCCTGACACTATTTCGAGTTTTGTTATTTCTACAACTGACAGGTTCTTAGTGTTATGGGATGTTCATGCTACTACGACACGGATTGCGGGGCCAGATTTGCCCCATGTTGCTGCTGCTTTCGACGGTTCCCCCCTCACGGGCGACTCATCGGTGATGAGTAATTTTGAGCGGGGGAGGATTGATGGCGATGATGCTGATGCGGTTGTGGATCCACGGCATCGAGAGTTCGTGGATTGGGACGGTCGTTGCCGCAAGCTCGAATATTAGAGTCTACCACGACGTTTCTTCGCCAACGTCGTCACTGGTACATGTTTTGCTCGACGTCCGCCGCCGACAATAAATAAAATATATAATTATAAATTAAAATTATACTTATATATTTTATCATTTTTATTTTAAGCAATTTTATTTTAGTATTTCATTTCATGTATGATGCGTGTTTATAGCCATCAATTGTTATTTCTTTATTTCATGTTTTTAATTATTGTATTTGTTATGTCATGATGGGTGCATATAACCATCATGAGTGGTTTATTTTTCTAGGGTGGAGATTGAGTGGTGTGGCCTATTTATAGGTCATGTCATGAAGGATTTTGTAGATGAAGAAGAAAAATTGAATCCCTAAAATTTGGTCTCCCTCCTCCTCCAAGGCAACTTCGGCATCCTCTTTCCCCCTCTCTTTGGTCGCTGGCCACCCCTCATCCTCCCTCTCTCCCTCTCTATATCCGGCCTCCCTTCCTCTCCTCCTCCTCTAATTCTCCCACCAAGCCAAGCACCTCCTCCCCTAAACCTAGCCGCCAACCCTCCTACTCATCCTAGCCGCCACCCTCTCCCCTCAACCTAGCTGCCTCCTTTTCTCCTCATCCTAGCCGACCACCTACAAGCCACCCCCTTCTCATACCCGAGCCCCTTCCCTCATCACCAAACCCAACCGGCCATCCATCTCCCTCACAACCCGACCTCCTCAAAACATCCCAAGCCACCACCTTTCTTCTCTCCTCTTTCCTTATATATCTATTGGCCCTATCAAGATACTCCCCCTTCTGGGGTTTGGCAAAGGAGAAGACGGCGAGCATCTTTATCGTCCGGTGCGGATCCGAGGAATCTCGTGGAAAATAGAAAATCTACCACCGTCGTGTGTGTCACGTCCACTCATCTTGTGGACGGATTATTATTGGGATTGGGTAACGATTTCTTAAACCTCTTTGTGTGATTTCTTTGATAATATTTGTGAGATTGTGGTGGAACAGAAGGTTAGTAAGTTGTCCTGATTTATATTGAATGTTGTGCGTAATTAAAATCTGATTTTTAAGAGTTGTTATTCCGAATATTTTTCGTATAATTTGGAGCGGGTAGATCTCGTGAACACTAGAAGAAATCGGGTTCATCACTCTTGATTTCATCTTGAGTTCAAGAAATTTGGTATTCCCTCATATTAATTATATTTTGGGATTAATTTGGACTAAATTTTAAATCACTAATTTTGGACCGAAATTTCTCTTATTGGAATTGTGAATGTTTGCGTATAATTTAATTTTGAATAACTAATTGTCCGGATCGTGTGAGTCTTTTTCGCTTGAGCGAACATTGGCTTATAGCCATTGTTCAATCTAAAAAAATGTAGCGTCCCTTTGCGTTGTGTATTGTTAAATTGTTGGATTCACCGTTAGTAATAATTTAGAGAACTTTGCTCGCTACGTAGTAATTTTATTTACCGATCCTAAGAACGCGTAGTGTTTAATCCGTCGAAACCTAGGGCCGGCATCACTATATTTATAAGAAGCTTCATTTTTAAATGGTCTCCGGTCGAAGTATCATATTAGAAGCTAAGGGCGATGATAGTACATTAAGACTAGCATATGCGTTGACTGATGACCGGTTCTCACCGGTCATGATATTGTGATATCAAGTCATCACATGAGTACATGTTAGTGAACAAGATGTACTGAACAGACCAACCATGAGACTAATTTGTGGATTGTCATATCATATATGAAGGTGTCACAAGTAGGTCTCAAGTGGCAATGGTGTTTGTGGTTTTTTGACCTGAACTCACAGTATTCATCAAGTGAGGAAGAGCGTACTTTGAAGTCATTAAAAGTCTTCCTTAAAAAAGTTTGAAGATAACGGTGGTCATTATTATGTTACGAGTCATTTGGGTGTTTGTGTGTGAACAGAAATGAGATTTGTCCTCCTATATGTCAGCGGTTACATCCATGAGCCTCTTGATGGAATGAGACTGAGAAATACATGGTCATGCTAGGTTGAGTCAATATATGATATTGGACTCTCCAATTTCTGAAAGTTCATTTTAGATAAAGAAACTAGGATTGAACAATTATGAGGGCAACACAACTCATGCCTCTAGTTCTATCCGGATGTAAAGGACAAAGGAACATGACAACAATGATACATTGTTCAAAAAAGGCTTGTTGAGTTATGAACTTTTATTGTTTGGGTTGCAATGATGTATTGCTACATGTCGTTCATTGTTTGTGATACTTCTGTTGATATTTTGTGATCAAGTTGGAGACTGTTGGTGTTTCTAAGGTGATCGCAAAGCAATCAATCAGTTATTCTCACTGCCAAGGCGATATGAGCATATTTGGTCAAACATAAGAGTGTTTGGAGAAATTGAACGAAAGATTGTGTTGGCCCCACTCATATGGGATATGATAAAGGGACCAAATCTATGACAGAATTATGTCGAGTTGCGTATCGATGAAAGTCGACTTCATGTCGAGGCAGCCAAGCTTAACGTCGAAGCAGTTGTTTTATCGACGCTACGTCGAGTAGAAATCAACGCAATGTCGAGTTCTACTCGACGCAGTTGTGTCGAATGTCGTCGAGCGTATCGCGACGTTACGTCGAGTTCTTATCGACGCATGTCGAGCACAAATCGATGCATGCCGACACATATTGAGTTTTAGCGGATTTCTAAGAAGGCTTTTTGTCTGTTTGATATCCTGTGGTATAAATAGACTTGGAAAAGTGTTTTTCAAGTAACTACCAGTGTGTGATTTTGAAGTTGTCACTAACCCTACATCCTGTCATGAATCACTTTGTTGTTGTCGCTCCTGGAGCAAACCTAACAGTTTGTGGAGACGCAGACGACATTCTTTTCTCCATACCAAATCTTGTTGGACAAGATCCTAGTGTTCTCCTCCACTCGTGTGGATACCTGTAGAGCCGCAGATCTATTTCTGGGTGGACTCAGCCTTCTGGAGCATCTTAGTTGAGTATTGACTCAATCCATATAAGGTATATTGCAATATCTTTTTTGTTTAACTTATTGATCAATATTTCATCGCAAGATCCAATTTCTGTTTAAAGTTTTCATGAACTATATTCTGCTACGCACATATGATGTGCTGCTCCACTTCTGTATTAAAAACCCAATAGTTTATTAGGTGATACTTAAGCAAATGACGGTTTAAACCATACTTTTACGACCGTCACCACCGTGCCGAACAGCGCCTTAGTTAGATCAAGGTCAGGTCTAACAGTTTGAATGAACATGAGTGCTAACAACTTATTTTTTACTCCTATTGAGTGTGAATTTGGGATGAGTTATAGAAACTAAGGCTCCACTTGGCACAGTGTTTTTGCTCCAGTTTATTTGGACAAAAATGTCAATGTCATAGAATGTATGTTTGGCATGACAACGATCCCAACTTCTAGCAAGCTATGTTTTTAAAGGAGCAGCTCGGGCGCACCTAATACTTCAGGCTCACCAGGCTTAGAGGTTTGCGCCTATATTGTTGAAGTCAAAACTTGACTTCGACAAAAGTTCGAAAAATAGGGGCGTAGCCAACACCTACTCGTCTCAAGCTCCGTCCTCTGACTGGTCGTGAAGGACCAGAAACTGACCCAAAGCCTCAGCAGGGAGGTCACTCCGCTTACCCGGAAGATCTCTGAGAGCTTCCCCTCCAAAGCCAAAAGCTGTGCTTGGAGCTCCTCAGAAAGCACAGAAAAATCCTCTCAAGTCCTGGGAAAAAAGTTATTCCGAAGAACCCCTATGGGCCTATTTATAGTTTTCTGAGTTGGATCTGCAAATAACCATACTGAGCTGACCTGAAATTACCAAAGTACCCCTGGTTGGGTCTGCCAACAGCCAAACTCCGCTGTTCTGAGGAGTTATATGCAGACCACCAAGGGCAAAAGGGTAAAATTACCCGGGGTAGAAGAGTAAAATCCCCCTTGGGTGCAGAAAAGTAAAAACGGCCTTCTTTCCATGTGGCGAGTGGGGGAGCACCCATCGGCGAGACGGGCCTTCCTGCTCGTCTCGCAGGTATCCTTTGTTATGAGACCCTCTCGCCGCTAAGAGCCTACTGGCGTCTAAAAAGGTGGTGTCTCATCCATTTCTGAGACCACCCGTCTCGCCTCCTGCGAGTGGACCATCTGATCTCACTCGCCTCTCAGCATCTCTCGCCAACTTTCTGAAATTACATCTAGAGGGCCTCTCGCGAGCTCGAGGTTGTACACAATCCCCGCTCTTTTCGAGATTATTTTAAGCTCGGGAAGAATGTTCAACCGAGGCTCGTCATTAAAGCGTATTTATGGGCGTATTTATGAGAGATTCTTGTGTGGCTCTCCACCGAAGCCTATAAATATAGGGTTCCTATCCCGAATGAAGGATGCCCCTTTGTCAAACTTCCTCCTTCCTTGACTCTACTGCAACCATGTCTCATAGTCAGAGCTTTCGCGAGCGTCCTTGCGCTGGTGCGTAAACAGAACAAAGCCAATGTGGCTGCTTTCACTAACTTTAGTTTGCCCCCGCCCTCTGTACCACCCTCTCCGCCTCGCCTGAAGAGGGTAAAAACGGGTGGCCCCTCCTCCTCTGCCGAGGAGTCATCTCGCGCAGCCCTGGAGACCTGCCCCACCACTCCTCCCGCATCTCCCAAAGAGAAAGATGTGAGCTCTCGCTTTTGTCTTTATTACTCCTCCAATATATGTATCTGCCTTCTTAATCATTTGTTTCTTCAGGGAGCCCCTGCATCTCTACAACGACAAAAATGTCCGCGAGACAACTCCGCTGTCCACCGCGAAGACTCCGACTCGTAACCACCTTCCACTCCAACTACTCCTCCCAGCGAGAGGAGGAACAATCCTTCCCAGGCTGCCGAGACCTCCCGTCCCCTGGTAAGGAACCTTCCCTCTCGCTTCTCTGCCCCACTCACTACTCCCACACCCTCTTGCGGGAGCCTCTCTCACCCTGCCCCTCTACTCCTCGCGCAGGCGCCCAGACCGACTCGCCTGCTGAGGAACTCTTTGGGTGTCTCGCCGTCTCGCCTCCTCCTCCCATAGACGGGATCGAAGATTACCTGGGTGACCCTACAAACCCAGTGGAGATGAAGCGCAAGACAGCCGAATTGTTCCGGAAGCACGCGCGCATCATCCATTCGTTGGCGCAAGACAAGCAGGCGGCGGACAGGCGCATCGAATGGCTGGAAAACGAGTGTGCTCGCCTATCTTCCGAGACTGATGCCGAGTTAGATGTTGATGGAACTAACCCTGACGCCATCATCAGCGAGGTCGACATGCAGCTCCGTATCGCACGCCGTAGGCTCGAGTCCGTTCGCGCCTTCCACTCACGCAGCAGGCCTCCCTGCGCGAGCTCGCGGTGGCCGCTTGCAATGGCACCCGTATTGAAGGTCGTACGTCTCGCCCCTTCTTCTTTATTTTGTATTTGAATGTAATAATAATTAAGTAATGCCTTGTGGTGTCGTCTCGCCGTTAATGTCAGAGAACTTGGTGCCCGTCGCATGCGGGATGGTATTTTTTAAACATTTATTGTTGTTGCTTTAATTTCCTCATTTTCATTAATTTCTTTTAATCACTGTCCCGGGATTGCGATGGTCCACACAAATCGAGGTTTAGGAGATAGAACGTTCGGCTGACTCTTCCCCTTCCCCTGTACATTTTCCCGTCCATTAATCACTTTACCATATTTGCTATAAATACCACAGCCCTGGATCAGAAGGATATCCACGCCTCTCACTCTTGCTGTGTCCAAGCTCTTGCTCCCTTGTTTCTTTCGTCTTGTTGAGCCTTCTCGCCCTTACTACTTCCTTTCTCTCACCGTCTCGCCTACATTCGTCTCGCCAAGAATGGGTAAGAAGAGATTTGAGGAGGGCGAGGGGCGCAGCCGCTGCGGAAAGTGGTTCACTGACCACGACTTCCCGCTCGGCAGGCTCTCTGAAAAGGACTACCGTGGATTCGTCCGCGAGTACCTGGGGGAGGGGCTCGAATCGCGGCCCCCCAAGGTCGGCGAGTCAATCAACACGTATTATCCGGGAGAGCTCGCCTTCCACGTCTCGCACTTTGAGGCGGGGTTGAGGTTGCCTTTATGGCCGAAGGTAAAGCAGGTTTTCAAGTACTTTGTCGTCGTCCCGGCACAGTTCAACCCGAACGCCATTTCGGTGATGATCGCCTTCGCCTGCTACATGCGCCGGGAGCGCATTGAGTTCAGCTTGACGGTCTTCCGCAAGCTCTTCATCTATCACGCCAACGCCGACGGCGTCTCGTACTTCACCGAGCAAGGACTCAAGGTGTGCGAGACGCCGAACAAAAATCACCATTGGCTCACGAGGTTCGTCTTCATCCGTGGCGACCGTGATGACTTTGGGGGCGTCCTGCTCGCGCCTGTGTCTCCCCCTGAGAGTTTCTACGCGACCCCGCATGTCGGCGACACGGATAAGTTGTTGTACGATTACTTCGTCGGCAAAAACTTTGAAGCCAACTTCCTGCGGCGAGGCCTCGACTCGCTTCCTTCGGTGCTTCCTGGTGAAGGTATTCTCCCTCTCTTGTCTCGCGCTTCGTTTTTTCCCGTCTCGCCATCTTATCACTTTCTTGTTTTTGTTTTAAAGGGGAGCGAGTCGTACCCGCCCGCCCTCCTTACAAGAGCAACATCCATCCAACCAAGGGCCTTGATCTCGCCAGCGCGGCAGCTGAGGCGGCGAGAGAGTCCTTGGCTCCTGCCCCTCTCAAGAGGCCTACAGGCGGCACGGCCCCCTCTTGCTCTAGCCCTCCAAAGAGGATAAGAAAAGCTGTGGTTGTTTCTAAGGGAAAAAAGAAGACGGCCCCGAAGGAGAAGGAGATATCGGGGTCCTTGAGCCCCATCTCTATGGAGGGGTCCCAGTCGCCTCGCTCGCCTCCTCATCCGGCCGTCTCGCCTTCCCGCGAGACGGCTCTTCCCAACCTGCCTGCCGCCACATCCAATCAACAGGCTGCCACCACCTCTCGCGAAGGCGCCTCTTCCAGCCGTCCTGCCCCCTCTTCCCATATGAACTTCAACTTGGGCCCCGTGGTTTCAGATGCCGCTGGCGACCCTGTTCTGTTGTGGGGCGGGACGCCAATCGCGTGTCCATCTCTACCCTCCTTCCTACTTGGAAGGAGCAGGAGCTCCCCACCAGCCATGCTTTCGTCGTGGGGTATGGTCTTTACGGCGGTCTCGATGCAGTCTCTCCTGAGAGCAAGCCTACGCGGGATCTCGTCATGAAGACCTCCCACGCCCAAATGCGTGCTTTGGAGTTCTCGCACCGCTCCTCGCGCTGCCTTATATACATCAATAAAAATGGAAGGACAGCGAGACAAACCTGGCGGCGGAGCGAGAGAGATCAGAAGACCTCGCGAAAAGGTTGTCCGTCGCCGAGACCCTCCTCGCCAAAGCCCAGGGCGACGTGGTAAGCCCTAGCCTTACTCTTGGATTTTCCTTCTTCAATACACTTTACTAATGACTGGGCGTCTCGCAGGATGCCGAGACGGCCGAGCGGTTGCATTCGCGCGTGACGGCCCTGGAGGAGGAGGTCAAGGATTTGCAAGCCCAGAACGCCCGCCTTCAGGACAACGCTGCGTCATCGTCTCGCCGTGAACCCCTCCCGATCCCTCCGCCTCATTATTCTTTTGACGAAGTCCAGGAGCAATACCGAGACGCTAGCATCAGATCGGCGGAGCTGGTCCTCAAAATGATGAAGGAGCTGGGGGTCATGAAGGATGGCTCAGAGACGGTGACCGTCCGCGACCTGGTCCCGTAGCTTTATGGCGAGGAGAGCGAGGATTCTTCTTCCGGCGAGTAGGAATGACGTGCCTTCTTCAAGATCAAGAATCCCTCTCTCCTCCTCTTTTGTGCTGCTGTAGAACATAAACAACCTTTTAAGTTTATTTTTTGTGATAAAAAAACAGGCTTGTAATGAAATGATATTTGATCAAATGTATGTTTTTGTTCTGTCCCTTTATTCTACTCGCTCGCTTTCTTTTTTCTTGCCTTTATTTGTGAAACGATGTTATCCCTCCGTCTCGCCAACTCACACTTACTTTCTTCACTTTGCTTGTCACTTTGCTCAATCTCGTTTACTGCGAGCCGACCCTGTGATGCGCTCACGCAAAGCTATATCTTGTCTCGCAACTTCGCTGGAGAGTTTGACCTTTTTTGGAGAGCGAGTCGTCACTTATCTTACTTGTTTGTGAGATCTAACTAGTATAACCCTCTCGCCTTGGCTCAGGATACTTCCGGCGCGAGCGGCTTTAAGTGATGTAGCCTGCTTAACTATTAACAAAGCAAGCCTTCCGTCTCGTGCGAGTGCCCACTTGCTGTAGGCGAGACCGTCCTCGTAATTTCCAGCTGCGAGTGCCTCCACTCGCACCGCTCCAGCTTTTGCCTCATAATTTATTTTTCCTTAGACTTAGTAGGGGTGTTTCTTAAGGAGGTTTTCCCAATCATTCTGTCATTGAGTGAGTTTACTGCCCTGCTAGCTCGATGAGAGCCTGGGCAACGGATCCCGAACCGAGCCAGGCTCGAGGTGATGCATAATTTCCAAGAACCAAGAACCGATGCTTCGAGAATCAATCCTTTCCCCTATAGGCGAGCCTTCGGACCTGCCAGCTAATGAGAGCATGCGCAGCGGGTCTACCTGGGGCCGAGCGGCGCTCAGGGTAGTGCAGAACCAAGGACCAGGAACCGAACCTCTCCCCCACAGGCGAGGCTTCGAACCTGCCAGCTAATGAGAGTCTGCGCAGCGGGTCTACCTGGGGTCGAGCCGCGCTGGGGGTAGTGCAGAACCAAGGACCAAGAACCGAACCTCTCCCCCACAGGCGAGCCTTCGGACCTGCCAGCTAATGAGAGCCTGCGCGGGCCGAGCCGCGCTCGGGGTAGTGCAGAACCAAGGACCAAGAACCGAACCTCTCCCCCACAGGCGATCCTCCGGACCTGCAGCTAATGAGAGCCTGGGCAGCTGGTCTACCTGGGGCCGAGCCGCGCTCGGGCTAGTGCAGAACCAAGGACCAAGAACCGAACCTCTCCCGCACAGGCGAGCCTTCGGACCTGTCAGCTAATGAGAGCCTGCGCAGCGGGTCTACCTGGGGCCGAGCCGCGCTCGAGGTAGTGCAGAACCACGGACCAAAAACCGAACCTCTCCCCCACAGGCGAGCCTTCGGACCTGCCAGCTAATGAGAGTCTGCGCAGCAGGTCAACCTGGGGACGAGTCGCGCTCGGGGTAGTGCAAAACCAAGGACCAAGAACCGAAGCTCTCCCCCACAGGCGAGCCTTCAGACCTGCCAACTAATGAGAGCCTGCACAGCGGGTCTACCTGGGGCCGAACCGCGCTCGGGGTAGTGCAGAACCAAGGACCAAGAACCAGACCTCTCCCCCACAGGCGAGCTTTCGGACCTGCCAGCTAATGAGAGCGTGCGCAGTGGGTCTACCTGGGGCCGAGCCGCGCTCGGGGTAGTGCAGAACCAAGGACCAAAAACCAGACCTCTCCCCCACAGGCGAGCCTTCGGACCTGCCAGCTAATGAGAGCCTGCGCAGCGGGTCTACCTGGGGCCGAGCCGCGCTCGGGGTAGTGCAGAACCAAGGACCAAGAACCAGACCTCTCCCCCATAGGCGAGCCTTTGGACCTGGCAGCTAATGAGAGCCTGCGCAGCGGGTCTACCTAGGGTCGAGCCGCGCTCGTGGTAGTGCAGAACCAAGGACCAAGAACCAGACCTCTCCCCCACAGGCGAGGCTTTGGATCTGCCAGCTAATGAGAGCCTGCGCAGCGGGTCTACCTGGGGCCGAGCCGTACTCGGGGTAGTGCAGAACCAAGGACCAAGAACCAGACCTCTCCCCCACAGGCGAGGCTTCGGACCTGCCAGCTAATGAGAGCCTGCGCAGCGGGTCTACCTGGGGCCGAGTCGCGCACGGGGTAGTGCAGAACCAAGGACCAAGAACCAGACCTCTCCCCCACAGGCGAGCCTTCGGACCTGCCAGGTAATGAGAGCCTGCGCAGCGGGTCTACCTGGGGCTGAGCCGCGCTCGGGGTAGTGCAGAACCAAGGACCAAGAACCAGACCTCTCCCCCACAGGCGAGCCTTCGGACCTGCCAGCTAATGAGAGCCTGCGCAGCGGGTCTACCTGGGGCTGAGCCGCGCTCGGGGTAGTGCAGAACCAAGGACCAAGAACCAGACCTCTCCCCCACAGGCGAGCCTTCGGACCTGCCAGCTAATGAGAGCCTGCGCAGCGGGTCTACCTGGGGTCGAGCCGCGCTCGGGGTAGTGCAGAACCAAGGACCAAGAACCAGACCTCTCCCCCACAGGCGAGCCTTCGGACCTGCCAGCAAATGAGAGGCTGCGCAGCGGGTCTACCTGGGGCCGAGCCGCGCTCGGGGTAGTGCAGAAGCGACCATCTTCCTGCCGTTAGAATTTCACAGTAGGTCAAGACAAGAAGTGATTTGAGAAATATATTATAATGAACTTGATTTGAGTACACAATTTTTGCCCTCCCTTCTCATGGGTAAAAGCGTTTCAAGTCATTGCCGCTCCAGGTGTGGCTTATGGTCCAACCCTCCACATCCTGGAGGTCGTAACCTCGTGCTCTCAGGACCCTCTCAACAATATAAGGCCCTTCCCCATTTGGGTTGAGCTTACCCACGGGGGCGGATCTCCCCGCAACATCAACTTTCTTTAGCACCAGATCTCCTTCCGCGAATTGCTTGATCCTGATATGCCTGCTGAAGTATCTTGTCATCCGTCGTTTGATCTCTTCCTGCCTGATGGCCGCGACGTCGCGTAGCTCTTCTACAATGTCCAGTGAGAGGCATAAGCCCTCTTCATTTTCTAGCCTCCAAGCCTCGTCTCCATCATTTGCAGCCGCAACTCGTGGGGACCGTACCTCAAATTCCACGAGCAGGACCGCCTCACGCCCATGGGAAAATTTGAATGGGGTCTCGCCGGTAGCCGTGTTCGGAGTTGTCCGCAAGGCCCACAATACTGAGGGGAGCTGTTCCACCCAACTCCCCTCAAGTTCTCTACCTTCTTCTTGAGCAGATTCATGATAATTTTGTTCGCCGCTTCCACCTGACCGTTGCTCCTGGGGTGGTGGACGGAGGAAAACCTGAGATCGATGCCCAGCTGAGTGCAGAACTTATAAACTCCTCACTTGCAAATTGAGGACCATTGTCCGTGACGATGGCCTGAGTCAGCACATGCCTGCAGATGATCTCCCCCCAAACGAAGTTCTTGATGACCTGGGAGATTACTTTGGACAGCACCTTAACCTCCATCCATTTAGAGAAGTAGTCGATCATAACTAGGAGGAACCTCCTTTGTCCACTAGCCGGAGGGAAAGGCCCAACTAAATCCATCCCCCAGATAGCGAACGTCCATGGTGTCGTGATGCTTCGGAGCCTCTGAGCGGGCAAGAGCTGGAGGGGGCGTAGAGCTGGCATTTTTGGCACCTCCTCGCAAACTCCGCAGCATCCTTCCTCAGGGTGGGCCAGAAGTACCCCTGCCAGACCACCATTGCCTCCAACGTTCTACCTCCGGAATGGCTACCACATTCCCCAGAGTGCACCTCCTCCAGAATCCGTCGGGTCTCTTCTCCCGCCACACATCGCACCAGAAGACCCGAAAGCATCTTCCGATGTAGGATACCTTCATGCATGAGATAGTGGACCGTCTTATGCCGAAAGCTCTTTGCCTCCTTGATCCCCTCAGGGAGGTTGCCCGTGACGAAGAAGGTCACGAAGGGATCCACCCATGAGGGTCGCCGATCTACTTCCATGAGCTCCCCTTCCTCGATCGCTGGATGGAACAGATCAGTCAAGGTTCCCCCTCCCCGCGGTCCAAACTTAGCCAACTGATCGGCAGCTGTACACTCTTCTCTGGGAACGTGTTGGATGGAGAACGTCTGGAACCCCCCGATGATCGCCCTCACCTTGGACAAGTATTTCACAAGGGTGGGTTCCCCAGCTTCGAATTCTCCTTGAATCTGTGATGCCACCACCAATGAGTTTGTAAAATCCTCCACATCCTGGATCTCAAGCTCCTTTGTCAAACGAAGGTCAGCTATCACAGTCTCGTACTCCGCCTGGTTGTTAGCTGCTGGAAAGTGCAAAACCACCGCTTGCTCTATGGTGACCCCTTGAGGACTTGTCAATACCACCCCTGCTTCGAGGGAGTGCTTTCCCGAGGCTCCATCAACCGTCATCTTCCATGCCTCCTGCGGCCGCGACTCCTCGGCCCCGACCTCCACACCATAGTCTGTCAAGAAGTCGGCCACCACCTGTGCCTTAATGGAGAGCCTTGACACGAATGAGATATCAAACTCACTCAACTCGATAGACCACTTGGCCAGCCTGCCCGAGTGCTCCACTTCTTCAAAAATCTTACGGAGGGGATGGTCTGTCACCACCCTGATTGAATGTGCTTGGAAATATGGTCGTAGCTTCCTGGCCGAAATGATCAAGGCGTACGCCAGCTTTTCCAAGATAGGGTAGCGAAGCTCCGCGTTTTTTAGGATCCTGCTAACATAGTAGATTGGCAACTGCTTCCTGCCCTCTTCCCTAACCAGAACAGAGCTCACCGTCTCTGCTCCCACTCCGAGATACAAGGTCAGATCCTCCCCTCCTTTGGGCTTTGAAGTAGAGGATCCAGGGAGAACTGCTTCCTCAGCCTTTGGAAAGCTTCTTCGCATTCGGCGGTCTACTCGAACCTTTGGTTACCCAGCAGCACTTTGAAGAATGATGAGCATTTCTCTCCCGACCTGGAGAACAATCTACTTAGGCCGGTCATCTTGCCTGTCAAGCGCTGGACCTCCTTAGCGTTGCGTGGTGACTCCAACTCTAGGATAGCCTTCACCTTATCTGAGTTGGGTTCCACCCCCGTCGGGGTCAGGAGATGCCCAAGGAACTTCCCACGGCTCGCCCCGAAAACGTACTTTAAGGGGTTCAGCCTCATCTTGAACTTTCGCATGGAGGCGAACGTCTCCTCCAGGTCCCGAAGGTGCGAGTCGACGCCCTTGATTTTAACCATTAGGTCATCAACATAGACCTCCAGGTTCCTCCCCCTTTGGTCTTGGAAGACTCGATCCATCATGCGTTGGTATGTAGCCCCTGCATTTTTCAACCCAAAGGGCATCATCTTATAACTGAAGCATCCCTCCCTTGTGATGAAGGAGACGTCCTTGACGTCGGGAGGGTGTATTCGGATCTGGTGATAACCTTAAAAAGCATCCAAAAAACTCATAATTGAAAAACCAACGGCTGAATCAACCAGTGCGTCGATTCGAGGCAGGGGGTAGCATTCCTTGGGGCACGATTTATTTAATAAAGAAAAGTCAATACACATGCGTCACTTCCTTCCCCCTTTCTTTACCATTACCACGTTGGAGACCCAGCCTGTATACTGGATCTCTGAGATGAAGCCAGCCTCCAGAAGCTTCTTGACCTCCTCGCGGATTGGCTCTTCCAGCTTGATTGCGATGGTCCTCATCTTCTGGCGTATGGGGCGCGTCCTGGGATCCAGGTTCAGGCGGTGGCAGGCCACATCCGCATCGATGCCCGACATGTCAGCCGCGCTCCAAGCGAAGATGTCGACGTTGCTCTGGATGCAAGCCCGCACTCGCTCCCGGTCCTCGGGACTCAGACCCCCGCTGACCCGCACCTTCTGTACTTGGTCGGCGCTGGTGAAGTCTTCCATCTCTACCACCTCCTCAGCCGGCTCCAGCCGCGACTACTCCCAGCCGGCCCTTGCCTCCTCTTCTTGTCCACACTCTTCCTTCCTTCCTACTTCCTCAACTTCCATCGCCTCCCCTGGGCTCTCACTTTGCTCCTGCTCAACCTCTACGCCTCCTTGGGCCTCCCCCTCAACTCCTCCTTCCACTTCCCCCTGTCAACCTTCTTGCGGCTCCAACTCTTCGTCCCTCTGGACCTCCTGCACATCTCTTCCCCTCTGCTCCTCCTCAATCTCCTCCCCGTCAACCTCTTCAGTCTCCTTCCTCTCCTCCTCTAGGATCATCTCCTCCTCTCCGACAACCTCTTCATGCGCCGCCATCTCCTTCTACAACTCTTCTGCCTCTGTCATCCAAGATATGGTGTTGACTGTCGTGACGTAGCATTGACTTGCCACCTTCGGGTCCCCTCTGACCCAAACATGCACCCCTCCGTTGTTGAACTTGAGGCATTGATGAAACGAGGAGGGGACGCAGCGAAAGGCGCTGATGAGGGGAAGCCCAAAGATGGCGCTATAGTTGCTCGGGGCGTACACGATCACGAACCTGCAGTTCCGTGACACGCCCCCTAACTTCACATGCAGCCCCACCCCTCCTACTTCCTTCCTTTCTCCTGAGAAACCAAAGAACGGCCCATCCGAAGCTATGACCCTCTTGGTCTCAACCTGCATCTCATCGAAAGCCTTCTTGAAGATCACGTTCACGGAGCTCCCGTTATCCACCAGGATATTGGAGACCGTGAAGTTTTCGACTACCGTCTGGATCACCAAGGCATCACAGAACGGTTCCTCATAATCCGGCATATCCGCTGAAGAAAAGATAATTTTTTTCTTTTGGAGGGGAGGCCTGGGAGGTCGGGGCTACCCCCCTTCGGAACATGGTCTGGAGGCTCCCCTTTCGAGTTGCCTCAATCTCAACTCCTCCGTGGATCACCCCGATCCCCCCTGGTTCCTACATCCACCCGGTCCTCGCATCTATCTTCTATCTCCTCCTGCGGCACCTCCTCGATCCTTACTGGCGGAGCCTGCCTCCTCGACCCCCTGGCTTCTCTCATTTCTAAGAACTCTGGGCAGGTGGCCGTTGCGTGGCCCTCCTCCTGATGGAAGTCACAGAATGACAACGCCACCCTTCCCCTTCTCCCTTCTCCACCATCTCTCCTTCCGGCTCCTCCTCGAGCTCCTCTCCTTCCTCCTCTACCTCGGCCGACCGCCATCGTCTCCTGCTGATGTGGGAAGCGATCCCTCGGCCCCTGCCTCCACGCTGGCTGATCAAACCTCCTCGGCTCGCGGAAGTTATCTTTTCCCTGAAAGCCACCTCCTAGCTCCTGGGGGCGACCCTCCTGAGGCCTCCAACCTAAACGGTTGTTCGAATCCCGGGCCCCCTGTCCTTTATGCAGTCCCTGCTGCCCCTGTCCTCGGGGTTCTTCCCTCCTCCTCTCTTCTCTCTGCTCCCTCCGCCTTCCAGCTTCCGGCTCCTTCAAATCATCATCCGCCAACCTGGCCAGCTTTCTTGTAAACGCCGGATTAGCCCTCTCGAAGTCTGTCTCCTTTGTCGCCCTCTCCATGAGCTCCTCAAAAGAGAGGGGGCACTCTCTTCAACTCCATGCTAAAGAAACCTGGCCTCAGTCCCAGAGTAAAAGCGAGCATCAGCATATACAGGCACTCCGCCTCCTTCTTTCGCTTCTTCGATGTCGAGAACCTCAACAGGAAACCTCGACGCAGATCCTCGAAACTATAGATCGACCTTGCCGGCAACTGCTGGAACCAGTCTAGTGCCTTCTCCTTCAACGTGATGGCAAACAGCTGACATTTGAAGGCATCCGTCATCTGCCTTATTGAAACAACATCTTCAAACCACTGCACGTGTTGTACAGGGTCATCCTTCCCCGAGTAGTAGGACATGTCGGGCTCCCGGAACCCCTCCGGCACCGGGGCCGAGATGATGAGCTCACTGAATGGGCTCTCGCCACCTCCCTACCGAGAGGGCACGTCTCGCGGCCTCGGCTGGCTAGCCCGATCCGCGAGACCGTGCCCAGGGAAGAGCTCTCGCACAGCCGCCTCCCTCTCGCCAATTTCTGTCGGAATCTCCTTCCTGGGACGCTGGCCTGGGAAGAGCTCTCGCGCCGCCACGTCCCTCTCGCCAGCCTTTGCCGGGACCTCCTTCCCCGGGCGCTGTCCAGGGGCGTTCTCGCCCAAGAGCGGCATCTCCTCTCTTGGAACCTGAGGTGTTGCCCGACCGCTCCTTGCCGAGAAGGCCAAGTTGATGGTCTGCAAGACCTCTCTCCTGAAGACTTCCAGCATCTTCCTCGTTTTCTCCTCTCCCCGGGAGGGGGAACCTCCTGAATCAGATCATTCACCTTCACCTCCTGCCATAGGACTAAACTCAAGCTTTTCTTGTATCGGTTACCTTCCACGCTCACCGTACTAGAACTGTTGAAGGCAAAACTTGACTTCGACAAAAGTTCGAAAAATAGGGGCGTAGCTAACACCTACTCGTCTCAAGCTCCGTCCTCCAACTGGTCGTGAAGGACCAGAAACTGACTCAAAGCCTCAGCAGGGAGGTCCCTCCGCTTACCCGGAAGATCTCTGAGAACTTCCCCTCCAAAGCCAAAATCTGGGTTTGGAGCTCCTCAGAAAGCACAGAAAAATCCTCTCAAGTCCCGGAAAAAAGGTGCTTCTGAAGAACCCTTTTGGGCCTATTTATAGTATTTTGAGTTGGATTTGCAAATAACCATACTAAGCTGACCTGAAATTACCAAAGTACCCCTGGTTGGGTCTGTCAACAGCCAAACTCCGTAGTTCTGAGGAGTTATATGCAGACCACTAAGGGCAAAAGGGTAAAATTACCCGGGGTAGAAGAGAAAAATCCCCCTTGGTTGCAGAAAAGTAAAAACGGCCTTCTTTTCATGTGGCGAGTGGGGGAGCACCCATCGGCGAGACGGGCCTTCCTGCTCATCTCGCAGGTATCCTTTGCTATAGGACCCTCTCGCCGCTAAGAGCCTACTCGCATCTAAAAAGGGGGCGTCTCGTCCATTTCTGAGACCACCCGTCTCGCCTCCTGCGAGTGGACCATCTGGTCCCACTCGCCTCTCAGCATCTCTCGCCAACTTTCTGAAATTACATCTAGAGGGCCTCTCGCGAGCTCGAGGTTGTACATATATACACCTTATTTGCGCCTTTAGAATATAATAGGAGCGTTGGGTGAAATTTTTGTTGTAAATTTATTTATTCAAAAATTAAGAAAAAATAATTAAAGAACTTAATATTTTTTAAAAAAATTCAGTGTTTGTGAAAGATAATTATGCGTTGAGTCTTAGATAAGATATAAGTGAACATATTGATTCCATTTTTAAAGAGATATAAATGATAGTAATGAATGATTAATTAGTGGACTAACTGAAAATTTTGATTGAGAAGTTGAAATGACGTTTGATGCTGATTATTTTAAATGTATGTGGTTGCTCCTTACCTTCGTAAGACGCGCGCCTGTGCCTTGAGCATTGCGTCTACGCTCCAAGACTCCTTTGCGCCTTGTTGCGCCTTCCGCCTTTAATGACTAAGCCGCCAAAAAAGAGAACTAGTTTTGAGCATAAAAAATGGTTGAAGTTCCTTTGGTGAGGTCGTGCGTTCACAAACGACGATTCATAGCCACCACGTTCATGACCTCTACCACCACGCCAAACGGAGCCTAAGTTCTGAAGGCTTTAAGTTTTTCAACATGTATAGTAATGTCTGATTCCGGCTGACTCAACTATAATAAGAGATTCCAAATAACCTCATATGCTCAAGTAACATCTTGAATATAAAGATTACTAGCTTGGGTCCATGTGTTATAACACGAACGAAAAACACAAAATGTAGGCATCATTGAGGGATCGATCCCCTGTTAGAGTTTATAGTTTATTGGCTCTTTTTTATTATATTTTCTTTGATATTTTGTATTTTGTATTTGTTACTCATGTATATTAAAGAGTGATCTGGTTTGAATTAATCAAGTATTCTATTATTTCCAACATGATATCAGAGCCACGCAAATAATCTAATTGCGATCTCCATCTCCGGCATTCTCAATCGCCTGCTTCCGCCGATCACGAACCCGACTCAACAACGCCCTTCCTTCCTGTCGCTCGCCTAGGGCTTCTCGAGTGCCCCTCTCCATGCGTACTCTTCCCTCCTCTCCGCTCGTTTCTTCCTCCCTCCCTCCATGCTAACGTGTTGTTAAGGGACGCCAGACATATAGGGTCATAAAACCCCTTTCTCGAGTCTGATTCCTCTTCTTCTTGAGGAAATGAATCTTCATCCTCACCCATCGTTCTGATTTGGTTCCATTGCTAGAATCGTCATTGGCTTAGTCTCTTTCTATGATAAAATCTTAAGGTTTCGCCCCTTTCTCCTCATTTTTCCTTCACATGGTTTCTATCATTGGGTTACTATGGAATGGATTGTTGATTCTCAGAATATGTCATTCAGTATAAATGTTGCTTCCACCCCGATGTCATCTTTGGGCAATGGACGCACAACCCATGACCATGAGATCCTCAAATTACGACCATGAAACTTGATGGAACCAACTACCTGTCGTAAGCTCGTTCCATCACTCTTGCCATCCAAAGCCGTTTTATGTTTGGATATGTTAGCGGCAGAACAAAGGCTCCCGCACAGACATCTACGGATTTGCCTCAATGGGAGTCTGAAAACTCCTTGGTGATGTCATGGTTGCTCAACTTCAAACAAGACTTTGTCGCGCGGAATTACATGTTCCTGGACACTGCAACTGATATTTGAAAGCGAGCTACGGTTATATATTCTTATCGTGGGAATGCCGCTCAGATTTTCCAATTAACTTGGCCCTATCAAGAGTATGGTCACTTTGATGCTCGCGAGGAACACAACTAGATCTTTGAGTTCCTACATGGTCTGCATTGTGATCCTATTAGTGTTCGGATTCTTAGGCGTTCTCCTATTCCCTCTCTGCTTTTCAATCTACAGTCTTGTGCAACAAAAATTCTATCGCCGCCAGATGTTATTTCCTGACTCTGGATCGGAGGGCTCTACTCTTGTAGATCATTTCAGCTCCAGCGGGCATCCTTCTCACGACACTAGGCCCAAGTCTGCCGGGAAGGATCATTTGATATGCGATTATTGTGGATGGCCCGTCATACTAGGGATATTTGCTTTAGGCTTTATGATTTTCCCTCTCCAAGAAGAGGCCCTACCTCTCATGGTGTTCGTGGCTATGGTCGTTCTCTAGGCCATCCACCTCCTTTCAGATCTGCACATATCTCAGAAGACTTTGAAGATATTGCTAACCATAGTTGCACTGCTACTCCTAGTGTTACTTCTACTTTTTCACCCAAAGAAATTCAAGCTTTACTACATTGATGCGCGGTCAACCATTCGAGAACACTACCACTTCATCATTCTCTTATGCCCACCAGAGGTTCCTAGGTGCTCATTTCGCTACCACACGCTCCTCTACTCAGTGGATCATCGACTCTGGCACTATCAATCATATGACTGGCTCTGTGTCAGGTTTCGTGTCCTACTTACCTCTGTCTGGTAGAGACAAAATTTGCTTCGATGATGGATCCTCTTCTTCCATTGCTAGAAAAGGATTGATTCCTTACTTTTTTCCTTACTCTCTCTTTAGTTTTTCATGTTCCAAAGTTTACTTGAAACCTTCTTTCTATTATCCATTTGACTAACTTTATGAATTACTTAGTAACTTTTTCTCCTCTTCTTGTATCTTTCAGAACTTGAAGACGTGGATGTTGATTGGCTCTAGTAGACTGTATGAGGGCATGTATCTGTTTGATCCCTCCAACTCGACTCCACCTCGACAAGCTCTTCATATGGTTGTCTCTGATTTTTTTTGGCTTGTTTAGAGACCATTTGCGGCATGTGAGTTGCATTCAACAATGCTTACTTTGATCAGTGTACCTTCAATGTTGCTAATCAATATTAAAAGCATTCGTTTCATTTTGTTGGCCACGAATCGCTTTGGATGTGGTATGCCTATGTCATGTTGCTTGCATTTTGATCTCATTCACAATATTGGCATTGGATTTAAAGAGAGATTGATCTCTGCTTCTGCTTCAATGCGAAAAGAGGCATGGTTAACACTATAGTTATTATTTAATCAACTATTGGATGAGATGTATGTGCCTAAATAAACATACATCCTTCTATCTCTATTATGAAACTTTTGTTACATGTTATATCTAACTCTTTATTTAACACTTTTAATTATGATGTATGTGAACTTAGTAAGCACAGATGAGCTTCTCTTACTCATGTTTCCCCACCTACTGCGACTCCATTTGAGGTTATTTATTCTAATGTTTGGGGTCTTTGCCTGGTTGCTTCCATTTCTAGTTATCAATGATTTGTTACTTTCATAGATTGTTTTTCTCATTATACATGAGTTTACCTAATGAAAACCAAAAATGAAGTTTTTCCCATGCTTTAGAAGTTCCATAAAATGACCATTAATCTGTGACCTGGGCATCACACCAAACTTCATGTGTGTACAACCATACTTAGAATGGGGTCGTTGAGAGTAAGAATCGACACCTTCTTGATGTTACTCGGTATCACTTGCTTAAGATGCACCTTCCTATGTATTATTGGAGGATGCAGTCCTTACGGTTGTGCGTCTTATAAATTGCATGCCTACTCGTATCCTACGACACAAAACCCCACTGGACACCATAAATGTGACTCCCACTCAAATTCCTCCATGTATATTAGGTGTGTTTTGTCCACGTAAATCACACCTCCAAACTTGAACCTCGTGCACTGCGGTGTGTCTTTAACAGCTAGTCTCCCAACAAAAAAGTGCATAATTGATTTCATCCTGCGACATGAAAGACATTTGTCTCTATGGATGTTACCTTTCATGAATCTAAATCTTACTATGGGAGTTCACTTCAGGGGGAGTCTATTACCATGGAATTGAGCTCTCTCTCTATTCCTCTACATATTTCTCCTCTATAGCAACATGTTAGTTCTCCTACTCATCCTATTACTCATGTGATTCTGCCACCGACATTGCCTACTCGTCCTCCTCCTCATTTGTTGGTTTATACTGAGAGATGACCCAAACAATCTGACTACTCACACCATACCAGTGTCACCACCCAATCCATCTATTGGTCCCCAAGGTAAACGTACATCCACTCAGCATCCCTTATCTAAATATGTGACTTTTGACTCTTTTTCTTACTCGTACAGAGCATTTGTCATTTCTTTGTCGTGCATATCCATCTATTCTTCTTGGTAGGAAGTTATGAAGACCATAAGTGGAAGGAAATATTAGAGGTAATGATGGCTTTTGAAAAGAATTGCACATGGGACCTTGTTTATCTTCCTCAAGGGAAGACTGTTGTTGGGTATAGGTGGATCTTCTCAATGAAGCAAAACTCCCGAGGCATTGTTGATCGTTACAAAGTTAGACTGATGGTCAGAGGATATACACGGACTGTTGAAATTGACTATCAGAAAACTTTTGCTCCGGTAGCAAAGATGAATTACATTAGAATCATGCTTTCATGTGCTGTTTGCAAAGGGTGGAATCTCAGTCAATTAGACGTGAAGAATGCTATCTTCTATGATGATTTGGAGGATGAAGTATACATGTCTTTATCTTTGGGACTTGCCGCTGAAGGATCTAGGGAAAGGTCTGAATACTAAAGAAGACTTTATATGGTCTAAAACAATCTCCTAGGACTTGGTTCGAAAGATTCCATAGAGTCGTGATGACATTTGGTTACACTCAGAGCAATGTTGATCGTACCCAATTTATAAAGCACAGGTAAAGAAAATTGACTGCTCGTATTATCTATGTCGATGATATTGTCATAATTAGGGATGACATGGGGGAAATCCAGAGTTCGAAGACAAGATTGGATAATGAATTCGAGATAACAGAACTTGAGAATCTCAAGTACTTTCTAGGTATTGAAGTTGCGAGATCCAAACGTGAGATTTTTTAATCTCTCAGAGGAAGTACATACTTGACATGCTCGAGACAAAAGCGATGAGTGGGTGTAGATCTGCTAATACCCGAATTGAAGCCAACCATAAATTAGGGAAAGATGATGAAGAAGTCATTGCAATCATCATTTCTTTTCAAAGGCTTGTAAGGAGGCTCATCTACCTATCCCATACTCAGCCAGATTTTTCTTATATTGTTGGGGTTATCATTCAATACATGCATTCTCCCATTTTCCACCACTTAGATGTTGCCCACTGGATTTTATGATATCTCAAATCCTCAAATGGGTGTAGTATCTTGTTCACCCCAAACAAAGAGTTAACCATTGAAGTTTTCGCAGAGGTAGATTGAGAGGGATCTGTTGATGATCGAAATCGACTTCTGGATATTGTTATATGGTTGGAGGTAATTTGGTAACCTGAAAAAGCAAAAAAAACATGTCAGATCTAGTATCAAATCGTAATTCAGAGGTGATGGCACATGGGATATGTGAATGAATGTAGATTCAGTCTCTTATATACAAACTTGGGATTCAAAGCAGGGGTCGCATCCGACTTAATTGTGACAACAAGGAGGCTATCAACATTGTGCATGCACTAGATATGCTGAAGTTGACAGACATCTCATCAAGGATAGTATAGTGAGGCGAGTTGTGAGCACTAGATTTGTCCCCATTGAACGACAGTTGGATTATGTTCTCACCAAGGGGTTGAGTCAGAGAGTTTTTGGAAACATTATGGACAAGTTGGGGTTGACAGACAACACAAGCTCAACTTGAGAGAGATTGTTAGAGTTTATATTTATTAGCCTTTTTTTCATACTACATTTTTTATATATTTTGTATTTGTCGCTCTTACGTATTAATGAGTGATCTCGTGTTGAATTAATCAAGTATTCTAATCTTTCCAAGCAACACATTAGTGTAAGATGTGGAGTATCCATAATCTACCAAGATAGATGAGAAACGTAGCAATATTTTCCACTGCAATCTCAATTATTGCCATTAAGTTTATTAATTGTAATTAGTCTTAGGGATACCGTGCATCATAATTTTGTAGTCACTAGAGGACCATTGAGCTGGCAAGTCTTCCATGGAGTATTTTGGAAGCATGATGAAGGAAAGAGATTGACTGTTGAGCAAAGGACAGCGGGCAAAGTTATACGAATGGGCTTGGATTATACTTGATGTAGAAGAGAATGAAGACTTGCATGGATAGAGACATGCATGAGATGAGGACTTAAAAGGCAATGATGGCTTGAAAGAGATGACTAGCAGGAGACGGAGAATTGTAGAAAGGAGACTTGCGTTAGAACAAGGACTTGCAGATGTATAAGAGAAAAACTTGTTGAAGCAGAAAACTCGCATAGAAATAAGAACATGTGTTGACTGTGAAGGAATAGAATCATGTGCAACAGAGGACTCTTTCAACTAAAGGAGTTGTTGAAGCGCTTTCTATGTATAACTGGACGAGTCAAATGATCAAGTACTCGAGCACGTAACAGGACGCACTTGTCATAGAAGGAAGAAAAGGAAGATGCATTAACTACTCTTTGATAGCAATTTAGCTAAAGGACTCGACCGATCTGTATCTCTCGGGCCAGTGCGGATCATGGACACTGAGACACGACAGTTGAGACAGAAGAAAGTTCTGCTTCCCCGAGTGCAGTGGGGAAACTGCGGGACTGAGGAATCTACATAGGAACCCGAGGATCAGATGCGAGAACTCTATCCCGATCATTTCACGTCAGGCCACATAAACGCTTTACAAGTTTCATTCATAAGCGTGTTTAATTTTTCCTTTCTTTAAGAAACCTCGTAATATAGTCGAATTTTGGGGATGAAACTCTTGTTAAACTTTTTAGATTTGTAAAATCCCAACCCTAACTTCTAGACCCTCTTTTTGTGTTAGTTAACCAACTAGGGTTTAGTGAGTTCAATTAACAAACAAAGAGTACGATGGTGCCCAAATGGGTGGTATTGACCCATTATGGTGTACAATTCATCAATGGGTGTGCATGAGTTGCATATCACACATGTCAACCCTGCCACTATCACTCAAACTGTAGCTTGCCCTAGCGGGCCCCAACACACATGCCAAGACACTCGATTAGGTCAATTCACTAGTCGGTATCATTGATCCACTAATGGACCCAAGGAATCTTATTATATGTTATAAGAGGAGTAATGACCTCTTTGTGATTTAATTATGATGAAATGATTTAATTAATAATTACTAATTAATAAATCATTTAAATAAATAAAAAATATATGAAAGAAATAAGTTAAGCTTATTTTGACCTCAAACTTTCTCCAAAACATCCCAAAAATATTTGTGAGTTGATTAATTATTTAATAATTAATTAACTGAATTAAATTGGATTTATTTTAACATAATTGATTATTTATATCTATTAAATAAAAGAGAAATAAGATACCTCCAATAATGATGAATAATTACATTGGTTGGACTTAATAAGTGTGATGATAACTAATGGGGAATAAATAATTAAAAATAATTGTAAATAATTAAATGCTTAAAAATATAATTAGACTTACCCAAGCCCAAACCTGACCCCCCCCCCCCCCCCCAATGATGAATAATTACATTGGTTGTCCTCTATTGAAGCAGAAAACTCGCATAGAAATCAGAACATGTGTTGACTGCGAAGGAGTCGAATCATGTGCAACAGAGGACTCTTTCAACTAGAAGAGTTGTTGAAGCGCTTTCTATTTATAATTGGACGAATCAAATGATCAAGTACTTGAGCACGTAACAGGATGCACTTGTCATTGAAGGAAGAAAAGGAAGATGCATTAACTACTCTTTAACTACTCTTTGATAGCAATTTAGCAAGAGGACTCGACCGATCTGTATCACTCGGGCCAGGGCGGATCATGGACATTGAGACAAGACTGTTGAGACAGAAGAAAGTTCCTCTTGCCCGAGTGCAGTGGGACAACTGCGGGACTGAGGAATCTACATAGGAACCCGAGGATCAGATGCGAGAACTCTATCCCAATCATTTCACGTCAGGTCACATAATCGCTTTACAAGTTTCATTCATAAGCGTGTTTAATTTTTCCTTTCTTTAAGAAACCCCGTAATATAGTCGAATTTTGGGGATGAAAATCTTGTTAAACTTTTTAGATTTGTAATATCCCAACCCTAACATCTAGACCTTCTTTCTGTGTTAATTAACCAACTAGGGTTTAGTGAGTTCAATTAACAAACAAAGAGTACGACGATGCCCTAATGGGTGGTATTGACCCATTATGGTGTACAATTCATCAATGGGTGTGCATGAGTTGCATATCACACATGTCAATCCTGCCACTATCACTCAAACTGTAGCTTGCCCTAGCGGGCCCCAACACACATGCCAAGACACTCGATTAGGTCAATTCACTAGTCAGTGGTATCATTGATCCACTAATGGACCCAAGGAATCCTATTATGTGTTATAAGAGGAGTAATGACCTCTTTGCGATTTAATTATGTTGAAATGATTTAATTAATAATTAATAAATCATTTAAATAAATAAAAAATATATGAAAGAAATAAGTTAACCTTATTTTGACCTAAAACTTTCTCCAAACCCTACCAAAAATATTTGTGAGTAGATTAATTATTTAATAATTAATTAACTGAATTAAATTGGATTTATTTTAACATACTTGATTATTTATATCAATTAAATAAAAGAGAAATAAGATACCTCCAATAATGATGAATAATTACATTGATGGACTTAATAAGGGTGATGATAACTAAGGGGGAATAATTAATTAAAAAAATTGTAAATAAGTAAATGCTTAAAAAATATAATTAGACCTACCCAAGCCCAAACCTGACCCCCCCCCCCCCCCCCGAAGCCTCCTTAACTATAGCACGACCAGGTGGACCACGATTTGCCACCACACCTTGTCAACAAGTCAAAAGGAGGGCTAATTAAAGATTAGAACATAGTAACCCCCAACCTCGTCGTTGTTTCCCCCTCAAATGCATTGAAGGGCTGGGAACATTAAAAATCCACCTCACCCAACGCCTAGGGAAGGCTCATACAACGATGAAAGAGGTGGATGTGGAACAACTAAGGAGGCCTGGTTATCCACTAGTGAGGCTCAACTCTGCTTTTTTAAAAGGCTCAGATTGTTGCGATGAGCTTTTCCTATGCCCACGACCCAGAACGAATCAAAGAAAATCCCTAACCACTCCTCATCCTTCTTTCCAGAGCACCGCTTCCCTGTGATCCCAAAGAACTCCGACCACTAGAGCAGATGATTTGGGTCGTTGATACTTCGGACCACCCACACAAGATCTACCTCCACAGTGGCTCTCGGAGCCATATGGGACGTAAGAAGCGGAGGAAGAGTCCCCACAACTCTCCCTCAAGGCTCTTGAGAGGCGCCACCAGAGGCCATTCCAAGCGGCCCCTGCATCAACCTTGACTAATACGAACGTCCGACTGCCTCCAGTGGCTTTTGGTCACGGAGTAGGCCACACCGCCGAAGGTGGAGGTTCCTCGCAAGCACTTACACAGATTGTCTGATTACCTCGGAAAATCCGAACCAATCATTGGCCCTCCACTAGATCTACTGTCGGTGGCGTTGTTCCTGTCTTCTGTTCAGCTAGATCTGTGTGAAAGATCTGCTTCAAGATCTGTGTGCAAATCTATATATAATAACTTAGCCGAGAACAGCCCAAGTAAAATTCTTATATTACCTCAAATTTTGGAGCCACTTTTGAAGGCTTTAGAGGCAGATTTCAAAAAATCTCATGAGAGACGCTTTTACAGATATTTATACCAACTTCCATTTTCATATTATAATATTATGATTTTACTATTTCCATCTAATCCAAAAGTAGCCTCAAAGTTAGCTAAAAATAATAAAATCCTACCATGAAATTTATGTTACTTTAATCAATGTTTGGAGAAACTTTTCAAGACCTTAAATGCCGAATCAACAAATGCATGTTAGAGACAGATTTGTAGGAATTTATACCAGCTTTCATTTCCATGTTATCAATTTCCCTAATTTGCTGCCTCTAGGTAGTTCATACTTAGCCTCAAAGTCAGCCAAAATGTTAAAATTCTGTTTGGATCAACAACTTTGGTGCAGGAAGGTTTTTATTTTGAAGTCTCCGGGTAGCTCAAAAATAACCTCAAGGTAAGCTGAAAATCTGAAATTTGTCATAAGATTTTGTGAATGTTATCAATGTTTGAGCTCTTATTTGAAGTCCTTAGGGTCCACATTAGCAAAACTCTGTGAGACACAAAGTTGTAAATCTTACAAAGATCAACAACTTGGATTTTGAAATTATTTTAATCTGAAATTTCTAAACAAGTATATCGGTCCAAATTAGAGTAAATAACTTGAAATATTGTGAGGTTTGCTAGTAACAATTTTCTTAAGAAATCTTCTAGGTATTTTTTACACCATCAAGAAGAACCTCAAATTCAAAGTGTCTTATATTAAAATTGTAGAGAATTCCAAGACCTTTCCGGATTATATTTTTATAAAATTTCCTGAAGTGATTTGCATTATTAAATCAGCAAAGCAGTGGATTTATATTGAAATTTAATTAATATTCAGCCACAAATAAATACAAAAATTAAAGATACCTTTTCGCCACTGCTCACAAAATGAAAAATGTTCATCTTGCGGTAGAGAACTTATGATACTTTTTTCCAAAATTATCCAAGGTCATTTGAGTTAGTTAATTCTAACCTAAACTTAAACACTAATAAAGCTTTTAGTCTTCACCAACTTAACCCTTGATAAGTCCTTTAAATTGTGAAAAACGGCTAAATAAAGACAAATTTTATTGCTCCAAAAAGATAAAAAATATAAAGATATGTCCCCTTATTTATAAAAAATGGGGGAAAGAGGAGAATACAACAGGCGATGTGAGACTAAACACAAGCAGTGCGGACTATGCGGTTTGAATAGGTCAAACCGCAAGGCTATACAGCAGGAGAACTATCTGCCACACGACTAGCTGGAAACCGTCAAGCACCAATATGGGTTGCCACTAGACCGCAACTGCGGGTTGCCACCAGACCGCATCTGCGGGTTGCCACCAGACCGCATCTGCGGGTTGCCACCAGACCGCATCTGCGGGTTACCACCAGACAGCAACTAGAGTAGACAAACCACATGGACAATACTGCGGGATGCTGGTCGACAATAGCGGTTTGCCAAACCGAAAATACTGCACTGCAGATTTGTCAAACCGCCAGGACTTGTTAAACTGTCAGTCTGCCAAGCTAGAATGCCAGACCGCCAAACCAATAGACTGTCGAGACCAGTCCGCCAATCGCCAAGCTCTAACACTCCCCCTCAAGCTGGAGCATATATGTCAACCATGCTCAACTTGCTACAAACGTCTGAAAAAGAAGCGAAACTGGTTTTGTGAAGATGTCTGCTAGTTTCTTGTTGGAAGTGACGAATTGAGTGCATATTTGATTCTTTGATATCTCTTCTCTAATGAAATGACAGACAACTTCAATGTTATGTCCTCTCATGAAAAATTAGATTCTTGGAAATGTAAATAGCGGATTTGCTGTCACAGAACATAGGAAGAGAATGATCATAAACTTCCCCCAAGTCAAGTATAAGTGATTGCAACCATTTCAACTCACAGGTTGTTGAATTCATGGTTCTATGCTTAGCTTCAGCACATGACCTGGAAACCACATACTACTTTTTGTTTTTCCAGCTAACAAGATTTCCTCCTACAAAGATGCAAAAAACCGATGTAGACTTTTTATCTTCTTTATTATCAGCATAGTTGGCATCAGAATACGCTTCAATCTTTAAATAGTTATGTTTTTGAAACAATAACCCATTTCATGGAGACCATTTCACATACTCCAAAAGTTTCATGACTGAACGAAGATGGCACTCTCTGAGAGCTTGCATAAACTGACTTACCTTCCCTACTGCATAACAAATATCTGGTCTGGTAACAGTCAGGTAGATGATTTTTCGCACTAATCTCTTGTACAAAGTACTATCTGGAAGAAGAGGAGAATCCTCAGTCCAACTCTTGTCATCACTAACGGCCATCGAACAACAAGAAGGTCTCGTCCCAAGAAGACCAGTTTCTTTTAAGAGATCTAGCGCATACTTTCGTTGTGAAAGCACCACAGAATTATTTTTTTGCGAATACTCAATTCCCAGAAAGTACTTAGGTGTTCTTATATCCTTTGTAACAAAACGTTGACGAAGATGTCTTTTTGTCTGATCAATTCCCTCCCTATTATCACCACTAAGGAGGATGTCATCCACGTAGACAGCAAAAATCACGCGACCTTTAGTAGTCTTGCGTATGAAAAGAGAATGATCAACAGAACTCTGAGTGAATCCAATAAGAGTGACAACTTCACTGACGAACCAAGCCCGTCGACTCTGCTTGAGGTCGTAAATTGTCTTTCGTAGCTTGCACAAATAAGACTCACCCTCCCTGAGCAGCATACTCAAGAGGTTGCTCCATGTAAATCACTTCTTGCAGATCACCATACAGGAAGGCATTCTTCACATCAAACTGAGATATCTCACATCGTTTGTTAACCTCTACAGAGAAAAGAACACGAATGGTGCCGATACAAGCAACTGGGGAGAAGGCATCAAAGAAGTCCACACCATACGTCTGAGTAAAGCCTTTGGTAACAAGCCTAGCCTTATAGCGGTCAATAGTACCATCTGGATGATACTTGATGACAAATACCCACCGACAACCAACCATATCTGCTCCTGGGGGTGGGAATAAGAGTCCAAGTACCCCTCTCGGCTAAGATCGTCATTTCTTCAACCATAGCAGCTTTCCAATGAGGGATGGCAAAAGCCTCTTGATATGTGGCCGGGGTGACATTAGTAGAGATAGCAAGAGAAAAATGCTTTCCATCCGGAGAAAGTTAAGCATATGAGACAACAGTATCAACGGAATGCTTAGCGCATGTCCGTACTCCCTTCTGTAGGTCAATGGAAAGATCAAGATCTGTCTGGTCTTTAGTAGAAGATCCACCGACAGGAGATGTGGCTATTGGGAACCGGCAGGGATGACTCCAAAGGCAAAGAACAGTATCGAGAGAAAGAGATAGTGTAACAGGAATAAGTGTGGAAAGAAGTATCTCGGGAAGAGGTGCTGAGACAATAGGCATAGGAGAGGAAGAATCAGATACAAAAAGAGAAGAAGCAGAAGAAAAATACGACGTATCTATAAAGAATGAGACATCAGCTGAAATATATTGTTTGCGGAGAAGAGAATCAAAGCAGTGATATCCTTTCTGAGTTGGACAATAACCAAGAAATATGCACTTAACAGAACAAGGAGAAAGTTTGTCACGACCAGGAGAAGGTACGTGAACAAATGACGTACAACCAAAAACTCGTAGAGGGAAAGGAAACGACACGGCTCCTGAATACAAAATGGAGAATAGGGTCTTGCCCTGAAGAATCGATGAGGGAATACAGTTGATGAGATAATATGAGAGGAGCACAACATGACCCCAATATGATCGTGGAACATTCATTTGTATGAGAGGGATGCGAGCAACATTCAGGAGAAGACGATTCTTACGTTCAGTAACGTCATTCTATTGAGAAGTATATAGGCATGTAGTTGGATGAATTAAACCATGACTTATACAAAAAATCTGAAAATTGATGGCTGAGATATTTCTTAGCATAATCAGTACAAAGAACTTTAATATGCATATTAAACTGCGTACGGATTTCATTATAAAAGGTAGTAAACACGGAGTAAAGTTCAGAATGCTTTTTTAAGAGGTACAACCAAATACATTTGGAGAAATCATCAATGAAGGTAACAAAATACAAGCTATCTTTACCAAATAAACTAGTAGGAGAGGGACCCCAGATATCAGAGTGAACTAATTCAAAAGAACTCAAAAAACTACATTCTTGCCTTGCTGGAAAGGAAGAGCGGTGATGTTTGTCAAGTTGGCAGGCTTCACAATTCAGAGAGGATTCCCCTTGAGATAGATCTGGAAGAAATTGGTAGATAAGGCGAGGAGGGGATGACCAAGATGAAGATGTCATTACAGAAGAGAAGTAGAAGCAGAAAGAGCAATGACATTGTCAAGAAAGAAGAGGCAGTCACTCGCAGACCCAGTAGCAATCGTGTCCTTGGAAACAGAATCCCGAAAAGCACAAGTACGGGAAGTAAAAGTAACCGTACAATTTAACTGTTTGCAGAGAGCATGAACAGACAGTAAATTGCATGGAAAGTGAGAACATAGAGAGTGTCCTCAAGCTGCAAAGACGGAGTGAGTTGCACAGTACCACTACCACACGTAGGAGATGAAGTACCATCTATAACAATGACTGGAGATACCCGATTATGCTTGTTCAAGCAAGAGAACAAATGAGAATCGTCGGTTATGTGACAAGTGGCTCCAGAGTCAATAAGCTACTTATCCTTAGTGGCCAAATAAGCACTTCCTGAAGAGGAGACAAGAAAAGTCGACCTCTTGGAGAGAGAAAAAGAACTCTGCATAGAAAGAGAGAAAAGTGGATAGAAAACCTCTAACCGCACAGTTAGAGAGGAAGACCGCAAAAGGGGAGAATAGAGAAATTCGCGCAAACAAAACGTCTTAGAAGAAACCGCAAACAGAGACGACAATGGATGTAGGCGCAGGAAGCGCGAACAACAAAGAGAGAAGCCCACGACATGGGAAAGAAAGCCGGCAGAAAAAACTTAACCGCACAGTTAGAGTGAGAAGCTGGAAAAGAACTTATCGCATAAAGAGAACAAAGAAAGAGAGCGAGCGATCAGAGCAAGACCACGCGAACAAAGGAAGCCGCAGAAAGAAAGAGAGATCGCGCGAACACAACAGAGAACGCGCGAACACAGCAAGGCCACGCGAACAAAGAATAAGTCGCAAGAAGAGGGACTAGCAAAGGGAGGGCGGGAGACCGCAAGCGGTTAGAAAAAGAGACCGCGTGTTCTTATCAAGAAGCCAGACAGCAAACTGGATCAAAATGACCATTTATCTCTGATATAATGTGAAAAAAAAGACTAAATAAAGGCAAATTTTATTGCTCCAAAAAAATAAATAATACAAAGGTATGTCCCCTTATTTATAGAAAATGGGAAACAGAGTAGAATACAACAGACGATGTGGAACTAAACACAAGCCGCGCGGACTATGCGGTTTGAATAGGTCAAGCTGCAAGGCTATACACCTGGAGAACTATCTGCCGCACAGCTAGCTGGAAACCGTCAAGCACCAATCTGGGTTGCCACTTGACCGCAATTGTGGGTTGCCACCAGACCACATCTGCGGGTTGCCACCAAACCGCAACTAAAGTAGAAAACCACCCGGACAACACTGCGGGATGCTAGTCGACAACAACGGTTTGCCAAACCGCCAGACTGCAATGCGGATTTGTCAAACTGCCAGGACTTGCTAAACCGTCAGTCCTCCAAGACAAGCTATCAGACTTGACTATTACCTCTGTCCGCCAAGCTAAACCACCAGACCGCCAAACCAACAGACTGTCGAGACAAGTCCGCCAAACCGCCATGCTCTCTGTGCGCCCTACTAGACCGCCAGAACACCAGACCGCCAAACCAGCAGACCACCGAGACCAATACGCCAAACCGCCAAGCTCTAACAGAAATAAACCCCTCACCCTCTTCCCCCAAGACAAAAATAGTTCATCTTGGGGCAGAGAATCTAAGCCTTAGATTTTAAAAAAAATTGGACAAGTACAGAGGGAGTTATGAAAAATCAAAAGTTGGATACTTAATAATAATCTCTACCATAAATTGCAGCTCAAAAATCAAGTTATTACAAAAACTTGGAGACCCCAAACATAATTCATAAGAATGTGTAAATGCTGAATTGAATATAGAATATTCAAGCCTTGCTTAATTATCTTTATATTTGACACCATGCCTTGCAAATGATTATTGTCAGAACTTCAACGAATTATGAGTGAAGATAACCTAGAGTGCAGGAAAGCTCATAGGATACATAAAAACACTTATGCAGAGTCCTAGGATTTAATCATAGACTGTAATGATCATCCCGAGAAGTGTCTTGGAAGACATCCGGGATAATGTTGTTATGAGTAAACTGTCATGTAATTGAATATCTTGTCATGGAAAAGAATATGGAACAATGGTGTGATCTTTGAGAGGGGATGAGACATGGATGACTTAGGATCCCTTAGGACTCACATAGGTGACTTGGTTATGAGACGTGCTCGCTATCCCTTCAACCTAAGTCTCACACATGTTTTGGTTATGTGCCGAGAGGATCACCGCACGACATGAGGATGTATTCCCGCTGATAGTACATATGCTTCATAGAGTTACAGAAGACTAGGAAGATGGTGCGTATTCATAACCTATATGTACAACCCCGTATTTGTGGAGTGGGTTCCGCTAGCCTAAAGGCAGGAAGCAAGTGCTCAGTTTCATCAGGCACGCGTTGCTTATCCAGTGAAGTAACAGGCGAGCAGATTATGCGAGCTGTTGTCTCGCACGTAGGCGAGAGGCAGGGTGGCGAGTGTCAGTCTCATCGGGCACTCGTCGCCTAGGCGAGTGGGCTGAGGTCTTCCAACTCGTCATTAGTGGATATTCATTTCCATTTTTCCAATAATTCGATTTTGGTCTGCCATTAGCCCCTCCAGACAACGTAGTTTCGTTGTTGGCAGACCACTTTGGGATGCATTTAACAGTAATCAAAAAATAGAATCTCGCTATTGGCAGACCATCCCAAAAAAACTATGAATAGACCCCCAGGGGCACCTTTGGAGAAGACCTCTTTATGAATTCTACTCTCCCTTGGGTAGCTTTGGTTGGCAGGAGCTTCAACTCATCATTCACCGTGGTCTCCGGGTAGGTGGTCGAAAGTTCCCTTGTATCTCCAAAGGTGATCGGTTCAGCATTGGTTTGGGAGGGCAAGCAATCCAAGATCTTTTGGGTGTGTGGCGGGACCTCCTCGCTGCAATTCGGGGTCTGTTTGAGGTAGTTCTTGTGGGAAGGTTTCCGAACTCTAAGTCCACAGCCGAGACACGAATTCGAGAGAAGTAAAGGCAAGCTACACCCCAGATCTGAACTCTTCGTTGAACCGTGGTTTCCGGGTTCAACACTATAAGTGAGAATGATTGACCCGCTAGCACCATTTGGCCGCGGCGGTGAGAGCTAGTATGTGAGTTCCTTCTTTTAATAGGTTATTATGTCCAGATAGGGTGTTACGGCGGATGAGAACGACTCGGAGAGCGAAGGCGCCGCTACTACTTAGCAGGTTTACCCTCGGACAACAAAACGAAGGAGAAGATAAATCGAGGGCGTGACTCCTCATTTATCTCCTTTTGAACAATTTACAGCTTTTGCAACTTTGTGAGGGTTATATATATCCTCTCTCATGCATCTTTATTTTTATCTTTGAATTTGGACTTGGAACTGGAGCTTATGGCTTACAAGAGGATCTCCTCTTGGGAATTTGCTTAAAAACTTTCAATTATCTTTCCATTGCCAAACCTAGGGATAATAATTTGGCCCGACATGCCTTCTCTCCCACCTGTATTCGTCGGTCCTACGATCGTTCCTCTTTCGTTTGCATCAAGCCCCGCTGCCGTTCATGCGTCGTCTTTTATGGCGACTGTGTCCCGCTGTCGTTCGTGTGTTGCCTCCCGCTGCAACCACCTTCTGTTGAAGCATGCGTTCTGTATCTCTTGATATGAGAATAACAAATCCTGAATGTGTTTGATCATAGTTTGTTTATGGTGTGTAGATATAACAAGTGAAATACTCATATGGATCTGATATGAAGAAAAGCAGACGAGCTCTGAAAAAAGAGCTATCGTGGGCGATACCTAGCTACGTCGAGCGATAGCCTGGATTACATCATTCATGTCCGACACCAATGACCCATATCCCACAAGACAGCCACGACGCACAGTAACTGCAGTATTTGTAACGCCTCTGAATTTTCGATAATTGTTTTAATCCATTTTGTGGCGTAATAATGACATAGAGGCATTATGTTAACACGTAATTACCGGGGCGCTGTCGTAAGTGCGTAATTTTGCTCATCGTAATTAGAGTTTTTGACTTCGGAAAATTTAAGTGATTAATTTTAAGCGTGTCTGTGAAGTTCGGTGGTGATATGGACTTATTTGGGATCTCGGTGAATTTTATGAGAATTACTGTTGTTTTAACTTCGGGAAATTTTAACCCGTGTTTGGTTTGTCGGATCTTGATTTCGACTTCGTCGTTGGATTCGTAACACCACCATTTAGTTTTGGTGCGAATTTCATCAAAAATCGAGGTGTTTTATTAATTCTCGTCGTTTGAGTTTCTTGAAATTATATTAATAATATAATATTATATGTATATATAAATATCCTTATAAACTCAAAACCCTAATCATCGTCTTCCCCAAACCGTCGACCCGAGAAGCGGAAGAAGTGACGAGTCGGCCTTCGCGAAATCTTCCGGCCGCCGCTTATCATCGATCCGGTGCACGAAATCTTCGACGGAGCTGCGATCCGGTGCACGGTAAAATTTTCTCATTTCGTGGATTTTTGGCGTTAGGGTATGCGACCTTAGCCCTTGTTTTGCCCGAAAAAATTCAGAAATCGTAGACGAGGAGTTCTTGCGGCCGATCCTTGCAGCGGAGTGCTTGAGAGGCCAGTTTTCGGAAGATTTTGAGGCAAGTGGTGATTCCTCCCATCTTGTTAGTTTCTTTGTTCTTATTTCCCCCCTTTTCTTTCCTTCATAAAGTGTAGGAGTAGTGTAGGGTTCAGCCAAGTCCGTATTCATCAAGTAGTGTAGGAAGAGTCTGATTCGTCGAGTATAATTCGTCGAGTATTCCCAACGAATTCGTCGAGTGAAGCCGTTGAGTGATCCGGTGAGATTGAGTCTGTTGGGTCCATTGCTCACAATGTCCCAGATTTATAGAAGTCAAACAAGTCAATGGCATACACAGTTGTATTTGATATATGTTTAAGTTCATGGATGCGGGTTGGACAGGTATTTCAAGTGGTTGTGACAGGTGCTCACAAGGTAGAGGAGTGGAGAGACAGAAATCTATCTAAGTGCACAGGCGTTGAGTGAAGTCAGTTCACTCAATGTCATATGTCAGAGAAGGATGCTGGAAAGGCTGAAAATCTTCTACGTCCACAGGCATTGAGTGAAGACAGTACACTCAACGTCAGATGTCAAAAAGCGTTGAGTAAGGTTTGAACAGTCAATGCCCGGCAATTTGAAAGACAGAAATGCGGCTATGTTTACAGGCATTGAGTGAAGGGAATTCACTCAACACCATATAACAAGAGGCGTCGAGTATAGATGAGTCTGTGAAAGATTCAGCAGTGGCAAGCAAAAAATCGACCAAGTCCACAGGCGTTGAGTGAGGATAGCTCACTCAATGCCACATGAGCAGAAGCGTCGAGTAAATACCAGTCAGTCAAAGCTTTTGCATTGACAGTGAAGAATAGTGGCCGAGTCCACAGGCGTTGAGTGAAGTCAGTTCACTCAACGCCATAGAATAAAAAACGTTGAGAAAAAACTGTGCGGTCAAAGCTTAAGAAGAAGGAAGACAGAAAAGTGGTCAACTACACAGACATTGAGTGATGTCAACTCACTCAACGTCATACAGCTAGAAGCGCTGAATCAAGCTACTTCAGTCAAAGCCACAGAGAATCTGTCAAATAAATTAACTAAGTGCAGTAGCGTTGAGTGAAGTCAGTTCACTCAACGCCATGTTAATTCTGTCAAAGCCAAAGAAGAAGGAGACAGAAAAATTAACCAAGTCCAGAGGCGTTGAGTGAAGCCAGTTCACTCAACGCCTAAGCAAGGCGGAAGAATTGGCTAAGTCCAGAGGCGTTGAGTGAACATCAGTTCACTCAACGCACTCAACGCCTAAGCAAGGCAGAAGAATTGGTTAAATCCAAAGACGTTGAGTGAAGCCGGTTCACTCAACGCCTAAGCGAGGCAGAAGAATTGGCTAAGTTCGGAGGCGTTGAGTGAAGGTTATTCACTCAACGCACACAACGCTTGGATTAAATTTGAAAATTTTGCTAAGTCCACAGATGCTGACGTCAGCAAAAGTCAACCTAAGTCAACAAAATTTAAATTCATTGCGGGAAATCTGGAATTCACCACTAACGGCGTCGGGGCCTGCTGTATGATTTATTTTATAAAAGGAAGGATGTAACTCAACAATTAAAGTTAAGCCCACGGGTCAAGAGAGCCGTTGGACGGCGGGTGATAAAAGGAATGAGATCGGCAGAAAAGAGAATATCTTTTCGGGTTTGTCTTTTTGAAAAGCGGCGCAACATCTTCCTCCTCACCATTGTTGCAGAGCTCGAAGCAGAAGTGCAAATCGACTGATCCAAAAGGTCATCAAGTTAGTCGTTGCGATCAACACCGGCAACAGCAAGATTAGAGACATTTCTCTGAGTGGAAAGCAGCCCTGTCCTACCACTGTTGCAGTTACTTTATAGCTGAAGCAGAGCTTATCCTGAAGACTATTCTCTGGAGCTGTGAAGAAGGAATATGGACTGAGTTTTCTCAGGACAGAAGGAGAAAGACACAGACATCATTTCTCTGTTATCTATTCAACATCAACAAACCTAATCTTCTGTACGATCTTTCTAGATCTGAATTGTAAGTCTATTAATAAATGTCGAGTGTATGATCTTATATAGATCTGAGTGGTAGGATTCTGTTAAGAATCAGAGTATAGGGCTTTAACCTGAGTGGGAGGATTCAAGTGTGAATCTGAGTTGCAGGATCCTCTGGATCTGAGGTAGGGCTATCCTCCTAGCCTGAGTGGTAGGGTCTTTTGGCCATAGGTAGGTGATCCTTTGATCACTGAGTTGTAGGGCTTTGTGCCTGAGCTGTAGGTGTTGGAGGAGATTGAGTAGTCCTACGGGATCGTGTTGTAAGCTCTTAGGAGTCAAGTATTTGGTGAAATATCTTGTCTAACACGCTGTTAGAAAGGTGGGAGGGACAGTGGACGTACCCATAATCTGGGGAACCACTATAAATATATTGTTTCATCTGTGTGATTGTCTTGAAAGCAAAAGAAACTAAATCACAACACACTAAGTGGCGGGAAAATCTTAAAGGAATAGAAAACCTATTTACCCCCCCCCCCCTCCCCCTCTAAATGTTTAGCTACCTTGGAATCAAAGACTTTCAAGTGATATCAGAGGGAGGTTGCTCAAGATAGACTAAACAGTCTTTGTAGATCTCCAAGGGTTGCAGTCAGAGTATATTTATGGGTTCAGGAGAGAACTATAAAGAGCTTGATTTCATAAAGCTTCCTATTTGCAGAAAGGAATGCTTTGGAATCTGAAAGGAGAGGGTCAGGCTCTTCATGGAAGTATCTGGACCAAGGATCTTTGTGACAGTCAAAGAGGGATCTTTTATCCCGATGAAAGTTTACGCTTTGGATTCCAATGTCCAGACACTTAAGACATATTCAGAGATGACCAAGGATGAGGTCATTCTTGCCACCATGGCCAAGAGAGTCAAGAACATCAGAGTCAGTGTTATTGATGATTCTACCTTTCAGAACCTGGTTCACTACAAGACCTCCAAGGAGATGTGGGACACTTTGGTGGTCTACATGGAGGGCACAGAAGAGGTCAGAGATGATAGGAAGTCCATGCTCAATCAAGAGTATGAGCCTTTCAGGCAGTCCGATGAAGAGGGCATAGCTAGCTGCTATGAAAGATTTTTCAGAATAGTAAATGAGCTAAAGACCTATGGCCGAGTCTTTAGCAATTATGAACTTAATGACAAGTTGCTAAGGTCTCTAACTATAGACTGAGACACCAAGATTTGTGTCATCAGGGAGGTGGCAAAGCTGGCTGATACTCCACCACCAACTCTGTTTGCGAAGTTGATGTCTTATGAAATGCAGCTGACTGTCAGGAAAGAGCAGGAGACAAGCAAAAAATCACTGATCAGGGAGAAGGTTGTGGCCTTCAAGGCAGAGCTCAAAGAGGAGCAAGGAGAGGATTGTCTCTCCTCCAAGAAGGCCTGCTGAGTCAAACAGCTCAGAACCAAGCCCATCAGACTGCAATATGTCTGATGAGGAATTTGCTTCCTTCTCTAGGCAATTTCTGAAGCTAATGAAGAGGAAGGGGTGGAGGAGCAGACCTTCCTCCTCCTCTCATCACAGAAAGGACCACTACAAAACTGAGAAGAAACCCTCCAAGAAGGACAGGTATGACTCTAAAACTAGTAAACATATTTCTTCTAAAGTTGAGTGTTACTGCTGCAGCAAGTCAGGGCATATTATAGCTGACTACCCAGTCAAGAGAAAGGAAGCTGGTGAGAAGAAGGTTCAACAGCACAAGGGAAAGAAGGAGAGGTCCTTCATTGCAAATAAGGAGAAGAGCTGAACTGATTCATCTTCATCAGAGTCTGAAGATGAAGAAGAAGTCTACATAGGGCTGGTTGTTGATGAGGCAGATGAAGATGAAATCTATCCTCCAGCAAGGATAGGCATCAGGGCCCCTCTGTCACAGTCAGACAATAACTCAGAGGAGGATGAAGAAGATGAAGATGACATCAGCTGCTATGGGCTGATGGCAAGGTCTGATGAGGAATCCTGTCAGGATCAGCCTGGAAGAGCTAAGGTACACTCTCTATCAAGTTAATCATCTGAGTCAGAAAATGAGATTGGTCCCAATTCAGAAGTATCTTCATCCAGGGATGAAGATAGACTCTAAATCTGAGGAAGATATCACTCAACTGATTGAGAAGTATGGTGAACTTCTGAATGCTTTGAAGAAAAGCAATAAGCTGACCAAAAAGCAGGCTGAGGAGATTATCTCCCTCCAGCATGCTGCTTCCCTGCAGTCTGAGTCAGCAACCTTGCTGGAACAGAAAATCAGGGAAGTTAGCCAGCTAAAGAACATCACAGTCATTCAGATTGGCAACATTAAATACAAGAATAGTCTCATTAGGGATCTGAAAGAGAAACTCCAAAGAGAGAAGAGGATTGTGGCTAGTTACTCTAAGCCCAATTTTGTGCTGCCCATTATTGGCTCCTTCTCCTCTCAGAGAAACAAAAGGGGCCTAGGTTTCAAGGGAAACACAAGAGCTGCCCCTCACAAAGGAAAGAGAAAAGCTCTAGTTCAGCCACTCATTACCTTCAACAGGGTAATATTCCCTTCTAACAGATATGACCAGGACTCCATGTATGCTCACTGGAAGAATGTGAATTCTTCCTGGAAGAATACAAGTGTACCTTCTAATGGAAGGAGAAGAGGAATGGGGACGAGTGCCTTCAATGCATCACATGAAGAAATTCAAATGTCTCATCATGGACCATTTGTCTTTGGTGCACGAGCCCCCACTCTCGAGAATATGGCTACAGCCAAAGTTCAGGGTCATCCAGCAAAGACTCTGACCAAGGATCAGTCTATTAGCAAGCCAAATTTGTATATTTCTGATGATATCAAGAGCATGACTTCTGCAAAGAAGACTGCTGCTGATGGCATTCAGAGCAGGCCAAATAAGTCTACTGGAAGACTTACCTTCAGTCAGATCCTAGCTGAAAGGAACCTGAAGAAAAGTGATGATGTCCTATCTGGACAGAGTACTCTTGTCAGCACAGCTACAAGACCAGCTCAGAAAAGAAAGTACAACATTCATGAGTGTTGGTGTTATGACAAAGTGGGTCAGTATGCCACAGATTTTTGGCATAATCTCAGTGTGACTAGAGCAACTGTTAGTCTAACAGTCAGAAAAGATGTTGGTAAAGTCCTTTCTCAGAGTAACATGCACCAAGGTCCCAATACATATTGGGGTCATACGGTAAAATAAACATGTCTTGCAGGTAAGGCTGAGCATATTATTCGAAACTCGAAAATTGCTGGAAAATCGTTCGAAAATTGAGCTGAATCGGAATCGGTTAAAATTGATTCGACTTAATTTGAGTCGATTGAATTTGACTAGAATCTGATTTCGAGTCGATTTTGAGTCATCCCTGATTCGCTCGAAATATGATTCGAATCAACACGAATTAATTTAAAAAATATGTATTTATTAATATATTCTTATTTTAAGATAAAAAATAACAAAATTTAAACAAAAATAAAAAGAATAAAGACTCTAAGTGTTGCATTTGCTAAATTTATTGGTTGCACAATTTTATTTTGAGCAAAGTAGAAATAAAATGAAAAATTGCAAAATTTCGAGCCGACTTGATTCGATTTCGAGGCGACTCGATTCGATTTCGAGCCGACTCGATTCGATTTCGAGCCAACTCGGAATCGAGCCATTTCGAGTCAAGCCAACTCGACTCGAAATCAATTTCGATTTCGAATCGATTTCGAGCCGAGTTCGAGTGGAAAATTTCGATTTCGAACCGAGCCAAATTTGCTCAAACTCGACTCGATATCAGCCCTACTTGCAGGTTAGTTCAAGTGCCCATACCCCTATATGGTACTTAGACAGTAGATGTTCCAGACACATGATTGGAACAAGGAGCAACTTAAAGGACTACACTCCAATGAAGGACGGACCCAAAGTGATCTTTGGTGATTCAGAAAAAGGGGTAACCAGAGGTTGTGGTAAGATCACAAATGACATAGTCACTATCACAAAAGTAGCTTATGTGGAAGGTTTGCAACACAACCTGATAAGCAGAAGCCAACTCTATGATCTTGGCTATGACATAGTATTCCACAAAGATGAGTGTCATATTAAGAGGTTGAGTGACCAAGAAGTAATATTGACAGACACTAGAAATGGGAATGTCTATTGTTTAAATTTTCTGTGTTTAGATATAGACTCTCATATATGCCTAGTTGCAAATGAGAAAGTCTCATACTGTGTCATATGCCACAAGAGACTACCTCATTTGAAATATAAGACAATTGGAAAGCTCTTTAGTGAAGAGCTAGTTAGAAATGGTCCTAAAATGAAATGCACTAAGAAAAACATTTGATTTGCATGTCAAAAGGGCAAGCAGACCAAAGCTTCTTTCAAGAGCATTGAGATCAAAGACACTGTGAGGTGTTTATACCTCTTGCATATGGACTTGTTTGGTCCTATTCCAGTACATAGTTTAGGTAGGAAAGTCTACACCCTTGTGGTGGTTGATGACTATTCTAGATTTGTTTGAGTTTTCTTTCTTAAGAAAAAGTCTGAAACACTTGATGTCTTCAAGACTTTTGTCATGCAGATTCAGAATGAACTAGGTAGTACTATGGTCAAAATCAGAAGTGACCATGAGACTAAATTTCAGTCTGAAAATATGACAAGTTTCTGTGAAGACCAAGGGATTCATCAAGAATTTTCTTTACCAAAAACACCCCAGTAAAATGGGATTGTTGAGAGCAAGAATAGAACTCTCATAGAGGCTGGCAGGACCTTTTTAAGCGACACATCTCTCTCAGAATACTTCTGGACTGAGACGGTTAATACTACATGTCATGTCCTTAATAGAGTCTCTATCATCAAGAGTCACAAGAAGACTCCCTATGAGATCTTGAAGGGCAGAAAACAAAACCTGGGTTATCTCTGGTTCTTTGATAGCAAGTTCTATGTGCTTCATAATGGGAAGTCCTATGTGACTAAGTTTGTTGTCAAGTCCTATGATGCAATTTTTATTGGGTACAACAATCATAGTAAGTCATATATGATTTACAACTTGAAAAGTTAAGTTATAGAAGAGTCTGTTAATATAATTTTTGATGAGTCAACTATGGTTAACAGTAAGCTGTCAAGCTCCTCTTCTAGTCCTGCAGGTACATAGTTGTTGATGGACAAGCTAACCATCAAGGAAGCTGCTCCAATTGTCCAAGATGGAGTGGATATTCCAGAGGAAGTACCAAACATTAATGATGTGGATGAAGGTCAGCAAGATGCAAACACTGAAGCACAGGTTGCTGAAGCAAGATTGCCTCCAGCTGTCAGGCATCTAAGGGATCATCCAAAGCACCTGATTATTGGTAATGTTAGCCAAGGAGTTGTGACCAGAAGCAGAAGTATCAACACAACAATATACTCAAGCTTCCTGTCACAAGTAGAGTCCAAAAGATTTGAAAAGGCCAACATAGATCAGTTCTGGATTGTAGCTATGAAGAGGAACTAAATCAGATTAAGAGGTGTAAGGTCTGGAAGCTGTTTCTCAGACCACAAGGACATAATATCTTTGGAGTCAAGTGGATCTACAGAAATAAACCTGATGAAAATGAGATTATAATCAAGAATAAAGCTAAGATGATAGTTAAAGGGTACAAACAAGAATAAGGTATTGACTTTGATCAAACTTTTGCACATGTAGCAAGATTGGAAATCATCAGACTGTTCCTTGCATATGCTGCACACAAAGGATTCAAAAACTACCAGATAGATGTGAAGTCAGTCTTTCTGAATGGTGACTTAAAGGAAGAGGTTTATGTTGAACAGCCTTCAGGTTTTGCTATTTCTAACTCACCTGAATCTGTTTATAGGCTTAGAAAAGCTCTATATGGGTTGAAGCAAGTCCCTAGAGCACGGTATGAGACATTGTCTAGCTTTTCCATTGAGAACAGATTATCAAGGGAGAAGATAGACAAGACCTTATTCCTAAGGAAATTTAAGGGCAAGATCATACCAGTCCAGATTTATGTAGATGACATAATCTTTAGATCTACTGATGACAACCTTTGCAGCAAGTTTGCTAAACTTATACAAGGGAAGTTTGAGATGAGCAGTATGGGTGATCTTAAGTTCTTCTTGGGACTACAAGTAAGACAGACTGAATATGGATTATTCATATCTCAGTCTAAGTTCACCAATGAGTTGATCAAAAAGTTTGGCATGGAGAATGCCTCCACCATGAAAACTCTCATGGGGTCAAGTAAGCCTATAGACAAAGATAAGGCAGAGAAACTTGTTGATAAAACTTTGTATAGAGGGATAATTGGCTCTCTTCTATATCTTACTGCATGTAGGTCAGACATCATATATGTTATATGTGTTTGTGCTAGGCATCAGGCTAGCCCTAAAGAATCACTACTCTGCTGCTAAGAGGATTTTGAGGTATCTTAAGGGCATACCAGATCTTGGCCTATGGTGCTCTATAAATAGGGATTTTTAAATAACAGACTATTCAGATGCAGATTTTGCAGGCTGTAAAGAGCACAGGAAAAGCACTTCAGGCACTGTCAGTTCTTGGGAGGAAGACTAGTGTCTTGAAGCAGTAAGAAACGAACAATTGTTGCAATTTCAACTGCAGAGTCAGAATATATAGCTTCTAAAAGCTACTGTGCACAGTTGTTGTGGATCCAGCATCAGCTCCAGTACTATAACCTCCAGATAAGTAGAAGTCTTTTATATTGTGATTCTACTAGTGCAATCTCAATTGCTAGAAATCTTGTCTCTCATAGCAGGACTAAGCACATTGAGATCATATATCATTTCATTAGGGAACAAGTGAAATATGAAGATATCAGTCTTGAGTTTGTCCCTACAGACAAGCAGGTGGCTGACATCTTCACTAAGCCACTAGATGAAGAAAATTTCAACACCTTCAAGTTTGAGTTTGGTATGTTGAACTTGGTTTATCTTCAGCTGCTCCTTAAGTTATTTTTGTTGCAGGTTGTACAACTTCTTTCAGGTTGAAAATACATTCAGTGGTATCAAGCTTTCCAAGTGGTTCAAGAGTCCATCAGAAAGGATGATAGAAGATGCTTCAGTTGAGTGAGAGCAAGTTCAACTTCCTGTAGAGAACAAAAAGATGCAACAGTTGATTATCTGAAATCAAAAAGGGAGAGAAGATAATCGAGGCCAGCACCCCCCCCCCCCCACCCCACGCCCCCTGACTATTTTATAGAAGTCAAAAAGGGGGAGAAGGAAGTGATCAAGGCTATGCAGCAAAATAGGGGGAGCAGGAAGTAGTAATGATCACCCTACAGGCAAGGTAAATGGGGAGATTGTTGAAAGAAGGAAATGATCAAGCATCAGGAAGCAAAACATGGGAAGCTAAAAGTGATCGTCATCACCTTGCAGGTAAGGAAAGTGTGGTAACATATTAACTTGACACTCTTGTTCTCTTGTTCTCTTGTTATAAGTTTTCCAATTTACTGTTTTATCTGCTACATATGTTAGTGTATATCATTGAATAAAAATTTTGTTTTAGTATTTTGACTTCTTCAAATAGGGGGAGATTGTTTGGTCCATTGCTCACAATGTCCCAGATTTGTAGAAGTCAAACAAGTCAATGGTATACATATAGTTGTATTTGATGTATGTTTATGTTCATGAATGCAGGTTGGACAGGTATTTCAAGTGCTTGTGATAGGTGGTCACAGGGTAGAGGAGTGGAGAGATAGAAATTTGTCTAAGTCCATAGCTGTTGAGTGAAGCCAGTTCACTCAATGCCAGATGTCAAAGAAGAATGCTGGAAAGGCTGAAAATCGCCAAAAGTCCACAAGCATTGAGTGACGCCAGTTCACTCAACGTCAGATGCCAAAAAAAGCTAAGTTGTGGACAGTCAAAGTCCAGCAGTTTGCAAGACAGAAATGTGGCTAAGTTCACATGCGTTGAGTGAAGGCAGTTCACTCAACGCCATATAACAAGAGGCGTCGATTATAGATGAGTCTGTCAAAGCTTCAGCAGTGGCAAGCAGATAATCAACAAAGTTCACAGTCGTTGAGTGAGGAAAGCTCAGTCAACGCCAGATGAGCAAAAGCGTTGAGTAAAGACCAGTCAGTCAAAGCCTTTGCTTCGACAGTGAAGAAAAGTGCATAAGTTCACAGTCATTGAGTGAAGTCAGTTCACTCAATGTCATACAACAAAACGCGCTAAGAAAAGAATGTGCAGTCAAAGATTAAGAAGAAGGAAGACAGAAAAGTGGCTAAGTCCACATGCGTTGAGTGATGTCAAATCACTCAACGTCATACAGCTAGAAGTGTTGAATCAAGCTACTTCAGTCATAGCCATAGAGAATCTGTCAAAGAAATTAACTAAGTCCAGAAGCGTTGAGTGAAGCCAGTTCACTCGACGTCATGTTAATTCTATCAAAGCCAAAAAAGAAGGAGACAAAAAAATTAACCAAGTCCAGAGGCGTTGAGTGAAGCCAGTTCACTCAACGCACTCAACGGCTAAGCAAGCTAGAAGAATTGGCTAAGTCCAGAGGCGTTAAGTGACGACCAGTTCATTCAACGCACTCAACGCCTAAGCAAGGCAGAAGAATTGACTAAGTCCAGAGGCGTTGAGTGAAGTCAGTTCACTCAACGCACTCAACGCCTAAGCAAGACAGAAAAATTGGCTAAGTCCAGAGGCGTTGAGTGAAGGTCATTCACTCAACGCACTCAACGCCTGGATTGAATCTGAAAATTTGGTGAAGTCCACAGATGCTGGCGTCAGCAAAAGTTAACCTAAGTCAACGGAATTCAAATTCATTGCGGGAAAGCTGGAATTCACCACTAATGGTGTCGGGGCCTGCTGTATGATTTATTCTGTAAAAGGAAGGTTGTAACTCAGCAATTAAAGCTAGGTCCACGGGTCAAGAGAGCCGTTGGACGGCGGATGATAAAAGGAATGAGATCGGCAGAGAAGAGAATATCTTTTAGGGTTTGTCTTTTCGAAAAGCGGCACAACTTCTTCTTTCTCGTCATTATTTCAAAGCTCGAAGCATAAGTGCAAATCGACTGATGCAAAAGGTCATCAAGTTAGCTGTTGCGATCAACACCGGCAACAGCAAGATCAGAGACATTTCTCTGAGTGAAAAGCAGTCAAGGCCTACCACTACTGCAGTTACTTTACAGCCCAAACAGAGCTTATCCCGATGACTATTTTCTGGAGCTGTGAAGAAAGAATCTGGACTGTGTTTTCTCAGGATAGAAGGAGGAAGACACGGAGATCATTTATCTATTGTCTATTCTATTGGTATTACCATTGTGATCTGAAAGTGATCAAGCATGTAGCCTCACTGCCAACTCAGTATCAGTCTATCAGGATCGCGCATGAGATTGTGCAGAAATTTAGAGATTGGATCTATTTGATATAGCTCATATGATGAGTTTAAAAAGACTTAAAATTCTCTAAGCAAAAGCGTTGAATGTGTCGAGACCACTCAACGCCTTCGTCGAGTTAAGAGTTGACTCGTCGAATGGCGGCGTTGAGTGAGTTGAGTATATTCAATGATTCATCGAGTCAAGGAGTTGATTCGTCGAGTATGGCACTTAAGCATTAAGTGTATTGAGTATACTCGACGATTTGTTGAGTCAAAGGGTTAATTCATCGAGCCTGAGTCTCAGGCGTTGAGTGTGTCGAGTCCACTCAACGCCTACGTCGAGTAAAGCGTTATTAGGCGAGTCCGACACTTAGGCGTTGAATGATGAGTTCACCCAATGTCATTTGATGAATTTGGCCAAAGGCGTTGAGTGCTGAGTTCACTCAACGTCATTGCGCAGTAAGCGTTGGCAGTGTTGAGTCCACTCAACGTCTTCGTCGGGTCAAGTGTTGATTCGGCTGAAGGTAGGCGTTGAATTCGTCGTGTATCTTATTGATATTCGATGATTCGTTGAGTATAAGATGATACTCAACGATTCGTCGTATATATCATGGATACTCGATGAATCGTCGGGACAAGTATTGTCTGGCCTATTCTAAGTGTTGGGTCTGTGATTAGTAGGGGCGGGTGGTTCTATTTATCTCTTGAAGTATAAATAGATGTATTTTAGGGTATCTATTTACACTATTACTCTTTCTGTCTAAGAAGTTACTGTGCGAAAGACGGAAACCCTAGATGCCCGACGGAAGCGTTCCGCTGATTCCGCCACAGTAGCAGATCCTGATCCAGGCGAGTGGCACCGCCGCCTCTCCTCTAACATATCTAGCAATTTGTGGAGACACTGAATGTCCTCTCCCGACCCAGAGCTTGCGCGACAAGTTGTTGTGGGTTCTCCCGATCGTGTGGACTGTCTGTAGAGGCATGGATACTATTCTACGCTCAAGACTCAAGCCGCCAGTGCCCGACTGAAATTTTTTGGAGCATCTTAGTTGAGTATAGATTCAATTTTTCAAAAGTAATTACATTACGACACGCTTTACTTTTTGATTCATGAATATTGCCAGATCTGAACTTCTGTTGGGTTTTCTTGTTCTCTTTTTCCGCTGCGCGCACAAATGTTGTGCCACCCTAACAAAACTCAACAGTGGTATCAGCGGTAGGTTGCCGGCAATGTTAATCGTTTCAAAAGTTGCTAAATCCATGACGTGTAGATTTGGAGATTTTAGAAATGTTCTACAAATGCCTAAATCTATTCGAGTAATCTCATCAAAAACGCATGTGATTTCTTTATTGCTACTCCTTAACAGTAACCGTCACTTTTGTTGGTTTGTGAAGCTAAGGATGTGGTAGATTTTGAATCTTACACATAAAGTGACGAGCTTGTCTATTGTGTAAGTGGAGTTTGTATTGCTCATGTCATATGCATGTAAATCTGAAGATTTAGAAGTGTTCAACATGTTCATATTTAGCCCGGTTCATCAAACGTTAATGATCTTCTTGTGCACATCTGTGATGCATTTAGATTATGTTTGCCGTTGAATTTATTTTGTTTGATGTGCACACTGCTTAAGTGTTAATCATGATTAAAGAGTTAATCAAGTATCTAAAAATCCTTTATGCAATATTAAGTATTCAGATGTCTTCCGATGGATGACACTCTTCCTGCCTCGATCAATAAAATGTAGGCTTGCCAAAGTAAGGTGCATTAATCTATCTTTGTGAGGGTGTGAGCGGATAATTGTGATATCTCACTGTCGACATCGGGTCAGACTTAACTGGGTGACCTCAAAGGTTAAGTGCCCAGAGGTATAGGATTGACATGCACCATATAATGGATGCGAATAAAGAGTTATTCACCAGCCATACAGGAATTGCATTGTGATGCAATTGGCAAGTGTTGTCTGCCTAAATAACTGCATTGTGAGAGAAAAGTCAAAGCTGACTCATAGTGTTAGTGAAATATAGATCTTGTCCACTAAGAGGGTTACTCGCATAAACTTTTCGAATTGATATCGAGGGTAATCAGTTTGATAAAAATAGTGGGAGTTATTTTGATAAAAGTCCTTATCGAAAAAATAAATTATATTTTGAAAATACAGTACGAATTTACTTTCCTTGATTCTTGTAGAATTTTCATGTCAAGTAGTTCACATTTCACCTTGTCCCTCTGAGCGATCCTTGAGATATTGTATGTAGATGACATACTTTTTATAGGAAATGAGAAACCGACCCTGCAAGTTGTTAAGAACAACCTAGGGGACTGTTTTTCAATGAAGGACTTGGGTGAAGCGACTTATATATTTTGTATTAAGATGTATAGAGATAGAACGAAAAAGTTGCTGGGTTTGAACCAAAGTACGTACATTGACAATATATTGAAGCGATTCAACATGCTTGAGCCCAAGAAAGGATCCTTACCCATGTCTCATGGTGTGAGTCTCTCTAAGGACCAGTGTCCTAAGTCTTGTGAAGATAAGGACTGCATGAAGTTGATTCCATATGCTTCGGCAATTGGGTCAATCATGTATGCAATGATATGTACTAGACCCGATGTATCTTATGCTTTGAGCATGACTGACAGATATCAGTCTGATCCCGGTGAAAGTCACTGGATTGTCGTTAAGAATATCCTGAAGTACTTGCAAAGGACTAAGAATACGGTCTTGGCGTTTGGCAGAGAGGAAGAACTCGTTGTAAGAGGTTACACGGATGCTAGCTTCTACACTGATAGGGACGACTCAGAGTCTCATTCAGAGTTTACATTTTGCCTTAAAGGAGGTGTTGTTAGCGGGAAAAGTTCCAAGCAGGAGACAGTTGACGATTCTACAACTGAGGTCGAGCATATCGCCGCTGCAAATACAGTGAAGGAGGTTGTATGGATTAGGAAATTCATCGACGAGTTAGATGTACTTCCTAGCATTGTCTGTCCCGTAGATGCCTACTGTGAAAATAACAGAGCAATTGCACTTGCTTCGGAACCTAGATCTCATCAGCGCTCCAAGCACATACTTCGGCGGTTCCCCCTAATTCGAGAGATTGTCGATCGAGGTGATGTGAACATTAGTAGAGTGTCGACTGATGAGAACATTGCGGATCCACTGACAAAGACTCTCGCACAGAGAAAGAATGATGGTCATGTTAGATCTATGGGTATACAATACCTGAATGATCAACTCTATTTAGAGTCTTGTGGATTGTATTTTTGTTGGTTGTAATTTTTCATATGATGAATAATGTATTGTATGCATTTCATTTTATATATTTTGGCAAGTTCTTTTATTGTGTTATTATTTATATTTTGATAGAGTAGTTAACTAGATAAATGTCCTTAGAATGTTTGCTTTCATAGGTCAAGTAGTGAATTGAAAGTGAGAACTTATGATCCCAGAAGCTTCATTCTTAAAGGTCTCTGGTCGTTGTATCATCTTATAAGCTAAGGACGATGATGATACCTTTAAGACTAGCATGTGCGTTGACTGATGACTCGTGCTCACAGGTCATGATATTGTGATATCAAGTCATCACATAGGTACTTGTTATAAATAAGTTGTACTGGACAGACCCGCCGTGAGAATACTTTGTGGATTGTTATATGAACGTGTCACAAGTATGGTTCAAGTGGCAATGATGTTAGTGGTCTTTTGACCTGAAGTCACAACATTCATCGAGTGAGGAAGAGCGTGCTTTGATGCCATCAGAAGTCCAGTCTTGAGAAAGTTGGATGATAAAAGTGATTGTTGGGAACGTTACGAGTCATTTGGGTGTTTTGCGTGCGAGCAGAGATGAGATTTGTCCTCCTTTATGATAAGAGTTGCATCCATGGGCCATTTGATGGAATAGGACTGAGAAATGCATGGTCATGCTTGGTTGAGTCAATATATGATATTGTGCTCACCAATTTCTATAAGTCCATTCTAGATCAGGAAACTGGGATTGAATAATTATGAGGGTGACACAGTTTATACCTCTAATTCTATCCGGATGTAAGGGACGAAGGGACATGACAACACTGTAACATTGGTCACAATGACCCTTGAGTTTATTAACTCTTACTATTTGGGGAGCAATGATGCATTGCTATATGTCGCTCATTATTTGTGAAGCTTTTGTTTGACACTTTCATTGAGTGAACCGTGAAATCGTCGAGTGATTTCGACGAATCTGTGTGGACTTAGAAATTTTTTGACGAGTGACCTTCCTATTCGTCGAGTATGCCTCAGAGAAATTTTGGGACTTTTCCTTCCTCTTCGTCGTTGGGGAATTTTAATGCTAAGTTTTGTGTTTTATTGTTGTTTTAAGTGTTTTAATGTGACCTTTGGGTGGCAGTGGATAAAGGACTACCACCACAGTGTCGGTTTGTGAATCATTATGCCTGGTGGGTTTTTCTACACTTCTTACGGACTGTCGGGTTGTGTTGGACAATGTGGTCACCATCGCAGTGCCCTTTTTGAGATGTTTGGTCTGAGGGTTTGTGTTGGATAATGTGGCCACCGACTCAGTACCACTTTTAGCAGTGTTAATGATTCACGTGTTTGAGCTGATCAGTCTCTTTCTTTTTATATACATGCATATGTTCATATGCATACTCTTGCAGATATTATTGAAGCATGGCTTTATATCACACTTGATGCACCTTCTCATACTTAAACCTCTGTAACTTCTTCATTATTAATTATTTTAGGATTTATGTTGTTGTTTGACAGTTATTTTGTCTTGTGTTGGTAGTCCTTGACTCCTCTTGTTTATTTGCTCTTGATCTTTATTTCCACTTTATCTATTTCTTGTTAAAGCGTTCTCTCTTTTGAATGCATCAGGCTCGGAGCAGTAGCGGTCCGAGCAGCTAGAGTTGGTGGTTCTTGGCGTGGGATTAGTAGATGTGGTTTTCTTCCCTCACCTTCGTGAGGTAGTTTTGGTGTTCTTGTTTTACTTCAGACATACATTTCGTTCTGTGGATTCGTGTCAGGTTGTTGACGCCCACAGTGAATTGTTGTAGATGATAAACTATTTGCTAGTTGCTATGCTTATATCTTGTTGTTTGTCGTACTTTCATGCTCTCTGGGATGGTTTTATGTTACGACGGCATATTAGTTACTTTTAAAGTATAAAAAAAGATAAATATTTTTTACCCCGTACTCATAACATCGCTTTAAATCAAATATCACTCTATTTTAACAAACGTAAAAGCCCTTTTCGTACTTATACTAAATCTAGAGATGTACGTATCATAGATAGTCTTGTTGGATCTTCATACTCATATAGGATAATAAATAGAATAACTCAAGTATTTTTCGCTGCATATATATTTTTACTCGTAAACTAGTTGATCCAATGAGTCGAGGAACACGGTCATAAAAACCTAAACTATATCTTCATTATAACAAACTTGAGAAATTTCATGAAAAGTGTTAGAGGTAAGTTCTTGTCGGAGCGTCTGCAGTTGTCCCCTGCATGGCGTGGCATCACGACGCGTATTTTCTCTTAGTAAGATACATTATTAATTGCTAAGAAAATGCGGGTTGTGACAGTAACGCCAGGCGATAGTATGTTATTGCTCGCGATAACCCCATGTTTTATCCACGTTTACTGATCAACCAACACAATCACCTCGGCGTGGGACACGTGGCAGCTTAAGGAGATAACGCCAGCAATAGCTAGTTATCGCAGACGATAACAACAATTTCTATAAAAGGTAGAGAATTCGTGCATTCAGTGTTACACACCTCCTGAAGCTTTCATTCTCGTGCACTCTCAGTCTGTTCATCTCTGATTCCAGAAAACTCTCAACTACCTTCAAAGTTCAAGAGCGAAGAGAAGATGTCCGTGTGCATCAAATCTGGCGATCTTCATAGTGCTTCATCTCCTACAAAGCTCTACACATGAGGGAGTTTTAGTTTCAGATTTCAATTCTTGCATTTTTCATTTATTGTTGTAAAAAGTAGAGAATTCATCTTCTTGTGTGTGGCGATTAGAACCATGTGTAGTTTAGGGGGAATTCGATGTCTTGTGTGCAGTGACTAGGTCGAGGAGAGATCTAAGGGGAGGCCAGAAGCGGTATCTAGGGAGAGATAGACTATAGCTGATCGGTCCTTGGGAGAAGGACCGATGAATTTTTCAAAAATGATTTTTCACTAATAGCCTCGGTTTCAAGCATTATTGAAATCAACACTTCATGTATTTTTCATTGTGAAATAAAATCATCGTTTTAACGTATCTGAATTTCTAAGTGTGTATTTCATATAAGTGTATGATATCACCATTTACTATTTGAGATTTTAATTATTTGTGAAAAATTCTTATGTTTTTCTAAAAATTAAAAAAAAAACCTCATTCACCCCTTCCTCTAAGGGCGTCATAAGATCCAACACTTGGTATCAGAAGAAAGTTATTCCAAAACGGTTTCACCACCGGGAATAATGGCGTATCATAATCACGCATTATCTAAGGTGCAAGGAATTAGTAGACCTCTTATATTCACTAGCACTGACTATAATTACTGGAAAACTCGAATGTGATATTTTAAATTGCTCAATATATTGACGTTTGTAATATGGTAAAATAATGGTGCAATCCTACATTTATAGTTGTAAATATTTCTATGGAAAAACAGAACAATAGTAGGATGATCTAGATAAGCTAAGATGCAAAAATAATGCAAAAGTTATTAACGCATTATTTTGTGCGTTAAATAGAACAAAATTTAATAGGACTTGAGGTTGCAAAACTGCTTATGATATTTGGAATTTACTTGAAATTACTCACGAAGGTACTTCGCAGGTGAAGGACTCGAAGCTATTTCTACTGCAGTCTGAGTTTGAGATGTTCAGAATAGAAGTTGACGAAGACATTGATTTGATATATACCAGATTCACAAAGATTGTCAATGATTCCAAAGTGCTAGGAAAGAATTTCTCCAACAGTGACTTGGTGAGGAAGATTCTTAGATCGCTCCCCCCAAAGTTCAATACAAAAGTAACTGTCATTTCGAAGTCACACAATCTAAAGACTCTTCAAACTGAAAGACTTATTGGGAATCTCAAAACCCATGAGGTGGAGCTAAGAATTCAACAACAAGAGTGCAACATGGAGCCGAAGAAAAAGACATTCGCGATGAAATCGAAGAAGGATGAAGATAGTAATACTGATGAGGATGATGAAGAAGACGAGGAAAGTTTATTTGTAAAGAAATTTAGAAGGTTTATAAGAAACCCGAAGAGAAGGAATTCGTTTAAATAATATTTCAATGAGTGGCTGTTTAAGAAAGAAAAAGGAAACGTTAGTGAGGACGACGATGAGAAATGTCTGTCGCTGGAATGCTATCATTGTAAAAAGGACGGACATATCCATAGCAAGTTCCCAAAATATATGAAAGAGCAAAAGGACAACAGACACAAAAATGAGAAAAAAGTGTTGAAGGAAGAGACGTGAGATGATTCCTCATCTGAGAATTCAAGTGGATCGAGCTCAAGCAATAAGGAAGAGGTCAACATGTGCTTGATGGGAAAAAGCAACGCGCCGTCCGACAACGAATGTAGTGTCCAAAGTGACACTGAGAATATCATTCATATGAAGATTTATATTCTAAATTTTTACAAACTTGCAAATTTTTCGATAAAAGCTTAAAAGATAATGATTTATTAAAATCTAAAAAAACTTTTATTAAAAGAAAATAAAAAATTATCAGATAAAGTTAATATGGTAGGAAAAGAGAAGATGACTTGCCAAGAGTGCAATCATTCTTTGGTAAGAGTAAAAGAATTTGAAGAAGCTCTTGTTAAGTCTCATTCCTCTATTGAAACTCATACTAAGAAAAAATGAGACTTAGAAAGATCTCTTAAATTTTCTCGTTCTCAGATAAAAGAAGATAAGAAGAGACCTTCGCGAACCGATGTGTCATGTTAGTTTCTAAAAACACCGCTTTAAAAGCCTGGATCCATGATTTAAATAAAGCAATAAAGAAATTTGGAATTTGCGAAAATGTTTTGGATATTATTTTAGACAATCAATGTCATGGATCTACAAAATTTGGGCTTGGTTATGTTTCTGGAAGCAATCACCCGATGATAACCATTAACGTCGGCGATATCAAAAGTTCCAAAAAAATTAAATTTAATAATAAAAATAATAATCATTATTCTGTTGTTACCTCATTTTCTAGTAAGAGTTCTCAAAGAACACAGAAAATGGTATCATCTCCCTTTATTGTGTGTGTCAAATGTAATATGTTTGGTAACACCACAGACTCCTATAAGAAGAAAAGTCAAAGTGCTTTTAAACAAGTCTGGGTGCCCAAGGTTTCCACCTATTCTGTGAGAGGAATCACTTGGGTAATCAGATCTTTACTTTCATCTCATTTCTAGGTGTGTCGATAGGCTAAGGAAAAAAGATGACAAACGGTACTTGGACTCAGGTTGTTCAAAACACATGACAGACAATAAATCAAAGTTCTTTAGCCTTAAAATGAAGAAAGTATGGATTGTGGCTTTTGATGATAACGAAAAAGAAAGAATCATGAATATCGATGTAGTGGGTAACGAATCTTTTACTAATTAAAATGTTTTATATTAGATACTTTAAAACATAATTTAATTTCTATAAGTCAATTATGTGATAAAGATTTAAATGTTATATTTGAATAAGTTTCAAATCTTTGTTTTAAATGAAGAATTAGAATTGTGTCATAGGCGTCTTAGTCACTCTAGTGTCAACCTAATTTTAAAACTTGCAAAAGATAAATTAAATAAAGGATTACCTTTGTTAAATAGACAATTATATTTTCTTTGGTCGACTTGTCAAAAAAAATTCAAAATCTTAAATAAAAAAAAATATTTTTTTTACTACGAGACCACTTCAGTTGATTCGTTTGAATTTATTTGGACCAGTTAGCTTGTCAAGTCTAGGAGGTAGAAAATATTATTTTGTTTTAATAGTTGATTTTTCAAAATTTTACTGGACTATATTTTTGACTTCCAAATCCGATGTGTTTTTTGAATTTACTAAATTATGTATTCGTATACAAAATGACCTTGATTTAAAAATTAAGTGTATACTCTCGGATCATGAAGGTGAATTTGAAAATGATATATTTTATTACTTTTTGCATTGATCTAGGCATAAAATAAAACATGAATTTTTGCTTCTCGCACAGCACAACAAAATGGTGTCGTAGAGAGGAAAATAGGACTTTCAATGGCTATCTCGTACTATGCTATCTGAATATGGGTTACCTTGACATTTTGGACCGAAGTTGTCAATACTTCATGTTATGTAATTAATTGTGTTATGCTTCGTCCATTTTTAAATTTAACTCCTTATGAATTACATTTTTCAAAAAAAAACTAAATGTATATTATTTTATAGTTTTTGGTTGCAACTGTTTTATTTTAAACACTAAAAATATATTAGGTAAATTTAATGAAAACCGTGATAAGGAACTTTCATTGATTATTTTTCAAATAGTAAAGCTTATAAAATTTATAATAAAAGGTCAAAAAGTTGAAAAATCTATTCATGTAAGATTTAATGAGTTTGTTCCTTAAGTAGATTTCCTAAAGAAAGCGAAGAAGAACCCCTTCCTCCATTGGAACATGAAGATGATGAATTATTCGGAGAAAAGAAGAAGAAAAAGAGAAAAGAGAAGAAGCAAAAGAATATGTGTCTCCAAGTGAACTCAAGTTTACAAAAGATCATCCAAAAGAATTAATTACTGAAGAACCATCAAAAGGAATTAGTACTCGTTCTTCTTTGCATGACATATTTTCAAACCTATGTTTTGTTTTCAAAATAGAACCAAAAGACGTTTCAACCATTTTAAATGATGACTTTTTATTTTTAGCTATGAATGATGGACATGATTAATTTAAACATAATATGTTTTGAAAACTTGTAGAGAGACCTTCTAATTATCATGTTGCATATGTTAAATGAATTTTTAAAAACAAATTAGATGGTGAATCAAAAATTACAAGGAACAAACCTAGATTAATAGCAAAAGGATATGCACAAATTGAGGGATAGATTTTGATGAAACTTTTGCACCCGTAGCACGTTTTGAATCTGTTAGAATTTTTTGGATGTGCTAGTTTTAAAAGATTTTAATTATTTTAAATGGATGTTAAAACTGCATTTTAAATGGGTATAACTTTATGTAAAACAATCTCCTGGATCTGTTAATGAAAAATTTTCTGATCATATATATGTTAGAAAAAGTGTTTTATGTTTTGAAACAATCGCCTCGTATTTGATATGAAAGATTAACTTTACATTTGTTAAAACACGAATATAAAATGGGAAGTGCAGATAGTACACTCTTCATTAAATATGTTTATGATAATTTGATTATTTTGCAAATTTATATGGATGATATAATTTTTGAAGCTACTAATGAAGAGTTATGTAATGAAGTTGTTTTGATAATGAAAAATGAATTCAAAATGAGCATGTTAGGAAAACTTACTTATTTTCTAGGATTTCAAATTACTCAAAAACATGATGTATTTTTATTTGTCAATGTAAATATATTCATGATATTCTTAAAATATTTATATTTGAAAATCTTAAACAAGCTAATACTTATATGAGTGTATCATTAAAATTAGGAAAAAAATGAAAATGAAATTTTTATATATTAAATCTTATATATATAAATGATAGGATCATTGTTGCATTTAACTGCATCCATACTCGATATTATGTTTGTCGTTTGTTTATGTGCTAGATTTTAGACTAATCTCAAAAAAATCACATTTAAAAGCGGTTAGATCGTAGGAGTACTAGTGACACATTATTTCTTAGGCCCTTCACTTATTTCATGGTCAAGTAAGAAACAGAATTATGTTGTCTGCTCCACCACCGAGGCCAAATACATTGCACTAGGTAGTTGTTGTGCAGAAGTCATATAGATGAATCAAACATTAGAAGACTTTAGCATACAACAACGTAATATAGAATTAAAATATGATAATAAAAGTGTTATCGATCTAAAAAAGCAATCATATACATCATTCTAGATCTAAACATATAGATATTTGACGTCATTTCATTCGTGATCATATTAAAAAGAAACATGTGAAAATTAGTTTTATAGAAACTGACTCACAACTTGCAGATATTTTCACAAAATCTCTTCCATATTCACGTTTCACAATGCTAAGATTAGAATTATAAATCTTAGACATTTCAAGCTGAAAAATATCTCACTTCTATAAATCTTGTATGCATTCTCTTAATATATACGGTATTTAGATCTAGAAAACTTAAACCTTTCTTTTTAATTTACTGTTCACCATTGTGGTCCCCCGACCTAAATCTGGTGATAGGGCCCGAAGAGGATGAGTTCCTCCAAGGTTCGACGAAACCCGACTTGGATCTGACAGGTGTAATAATGGAAGATAGGGGAAACACTGGATGGAACAGGGAGAGTAGGATAGGAGAGAGAGAGAGAAAGAATTGAAATTGGGAGAAGAGAGGTGGCGGGAAATGCCGGAAGTCGAGCGGCGGGGGTTCCACTGCTCACTGCTAGGGTTCGACTGAAGTCCTCACTGAGAGGTGGAGAGAGGGTTTAGAGAGAGAAAGGAGGAGATTAATTCTTGCTTGCCAAAAACCAAGGGTCCACACAGTTCAACGCCCCCCCCCCCCCCCCACCCCACCACCACCACCACCACCACCACCACATGGTCTTAGACACGTGGGACAAATAAAAATAGTTTCTCAAAGGCAAAAATAAAAACAACATTATAACAAATAAAAAACATAAACGTGATCAACATGATAGTCAATCCCCTCATGCGGTCGTGGCCAGTGGTCAGCGCTAATAAGCGCAGACCCAATGCGGAGCAAGTTTGTCATGCATCGTAACATGATCGCCCGCGTCGAAAGGCAATTTGTCCTCAAGTTGGAGTGGAACGCCGACTAGGGGAGTACGCGGCGAAGGTCCCACGAACAACTTTAGCTAAGAAATATGAAAGACATCATGGATTCGGGCCTCCGGGGGTAGATCGGGGCGGTAAGCAACATCCCAAATGCATTCAATGATCGAAAAGTGGCCAAAGAACTTGGGCACCAACTTGTTGGAGGTAGGTCGTGTGACGGACACTTGACGGAAAGGGAGGCGCCGCACCCACACCCAATCGCCGACGGCGAGAGTGACTCATGACACCCTCGGTTGTATGCAACTTCCATACACTATTGGGCCGACAGTAGGCGGTATCGGGCTGCATTCAGAAACTCCTCGCGAACTTCCAATTCTCGATCGATAGCTGCCAAGAGGGTCAATCCACCCGTATAGGACAAGGGCGGGGGTAGGGGGATTCTTGGCCATAGATGAGGCGAAATGGGTGGACTTCAGCGCGACGTGATAGGTCATGTTCTAACAATATTCTATCCAAGGAAGTCAGCATGGCCAAACCTGGGGTTGATCATCGGTGACACGCCGCAAGTACATCTCCACAGTGCGGTTGACCACCTCGGTCTGCCCAGCAGACTGAGGGTAGTATGCCGAAGAGAAAGCAAGTTCGGTGCCGCTAAGGGAGAAAAGCTCCTTCCAAAAGTGACTAGTAAATACCTTATCCTGGTTCGAGACAAGAGTTTTTGGCATACTATATAATCGAAAAAAAATTTGGAAGAAAACCCGAGCCACGTTCTCTGCAATATGCGGTCGGGCCAAGGCGATAAAATGAGCTCCCTTCAAGAATCGGTCCACCACCACCATCAAAATGGATTTCTCGCATGCGGAGGGCAGCCCTTCACAAAATCCATGGAGAGATCCGCCCAAATTTGTGTAGGCACCGGTAGGGGCTGAAGCAAGCCGGCCGGAAGAAGATGATCGGTCTTGCTTTGTTGGCACACAGTGCAGTTGGCAACGAAGGTATGAGCGTGCTTGTGCATCCCTTTCCAAAAAAATTTATACGGAGGCGTTGGAGAGTGCGGTGAACGTCTTCGTGGCTGCGTGAAAAATGGACATCCTCTAAAATGGTCAGACTGAGAGGAGACATCATATCCACATACATCCGATTGGGGTAAAAAATCAAGCCATGTTGGGTTGCGCGTTGCTGATCTGTGAGCCCATTTTCTACCCGGTGAAGGAGTTCAACCAAGCTGGGAGATTTTTAGATCTCCTGATGAAGCAAGGAGAGTAGATCCGCCGCTGGAAAGGAATTGGGGAGGATGGAGGTGTTGGTGGCGTGTCACGGCAAAAGCGTGCGTCGACGGCGCGGATGAGCACACCAGCTTTGTGTTCCACGTGGAAGTTGAAGCCAAGAAGTTTACTCACCCACCTTTGTTGTGGCACATTAGAGACCAGTTGTTCGATCAAGTATTTGATGCTATAGTGCTCCATCCGGATGATGAAGGGCAGACCCCATAAGTAGGGGCGCCAATTTTGAACGGCTTTTGCAAGGCCAATGAGCTCTTGTTCATAAGAAGGAAACTTGCGGTGATGTATGGCGATCTGGCGGCTGAAATAGGCTATGGGATTCCCCTCCTACTGCAACACGACACCATACCCGAGGACGGAGGCGTCACACTCCACGAGAAAGGGTATGGTGAAGTCCGATAGATGGAGGACCAGAGCGGAGAGCAATGCGGTCTGGAGAGAGTGGAAAGCCTGAGTGGTCGCGTCCGTCAATGTGAAGGCGTTCTTCCTGAATAGCACGATCAAGGGGGGGTGATGGTGCCGAAATCCGGGATGAAACGTCGGTAATAGCCCATGAGGCCCAGAAATCCTCGTAAGTCGGTGATGGTTTGCAGCTTGGGCCACGACGGCTGTAATGCCCCAAAGCTCGATGATGTTTGGGCTGAGTAGGGTGCGCAACACGGCCTGGTCCAGGGGCGTGTCCCCAAGCCGTGTCCTACTCTGTGTGAGGTACACGGGCGTGTCCATGGTCGTGTCCTGCACTCGAGTGCTGGCAGGGTGTCTCAAGTGAGTTCGACGAAAAGAGGTCGACGATCCTCGAGTGGGGTACACGGTCTGCGACACGGCCGTGTCCAGGGCCGTGTCTGCTATGCGCTCGATGTTTTCTCGAGTGAGCTCGACGATCCTCGAGTGGGGTACACGGCCTGTGACATGGGCGTGTCAAGGGTCGTGTTCTTCTCTGTGCTTGGACAGTGCTTTGAACACGGACTGGATACGGGCGTGTCTGAAGCCGTGTCTGGCACACGGCCTTTGACACGGGCGTGTCACACGACTGTGTCCTGATCGGGTTAAGTCGGTTTCCTTGCCGCTTAAGGTACACGGCCTGTGACACGGGCGTGTCACAGGCCATGTTCGGCCTGAGAAAATGATTTTCAGGGCTTTTTGTGGCCGTCCATTCCTTTCAACTAGGATCCAACAGCCCTAAATTCTCTCTGCCGTTGATAAGGCCAAGAGTGGAGGATAAACACACTCATTTTCTCAAGGCCTTTCTCTTTCTTCAAGTGTTAGAGAGTGGGGAGAGCAAGGGAGAAGGAGAAGGAATCCGGCTATCGGTGGAGCTGCAGAACCCCGAATCGCGTCCGAGGCCAGATTTGTGGAGGCAAAGCCGTTGTCGTGCTTTTCAGCCGGCTAGTTTTCCATGGCTCCAAAGCGATCGTCAAGGGTAACGATCTTTCTTCCTTGGACATGTGAAGTCCTTAATTTGGCACATGCATGGGTTTCCCCCACCAAAGGGTGGATGATTGAGGGATTCCCCTTGGGTTGATTCTGGATATCCCCAAGATGTCTTGCATGTAGATCCGGAAATGTGTAGTACGGAATAGGGATACTGTGTGAAGCCCATCTGGACAGGTTGGTCTGAATTGGTGATTTTTTATTTTGCACACCGGAGAAGACTCTGCGTATAACTGAGTATGTTTGTGGATTCGGTGGGTTGTGCCTGTGAAGGGTAGTAGCAGGAAGTACTGGAGTGAACTTCCAGGAAAAATACTCGCAAAGTGTTTGTATTGTATGCTATGAATGATAAGGTTAGGGATGGGGATGGAAAGTGAGTTCTGTCGCTAACGTCGGGGGATAGTGAGTGTCGCTGGCAATAGCTCCTAGCTAACCTGTGATTATGACGCCAGTTCTTCGGGGAAAGTATGGCTATTTGTGAGCTTGGTGAGCTCTTGAAAAGGCTGCATGCCGAACGGACATGGGGATGCCGGCCCGCGTTAGTCTTAGCATTGAACTAACGATTTGAGCAACGGGCAAAGGCTGAACTGTATCCGCGTTATGGCTGTCCGCAATGAGTGTCTGGGCTATTAGCATTCGGCAGAAACCATAACGAGAGTCTTAGGCATGCGCGTCATTAAGACTAAAGTCTCCAGCTGAAAACCATGGAGCAAAATGCTCAAGTTTGTCGTTGGGCTTCGGGCCTTGAATGGCGGTGGGAGACTGGTATATCTGGTACACCAATAATGTGCTCTGAGTGCACGGAACGTCGGGCCGCGTGGGCGACGTTTGTGATATATGGATTGTGCGTGAGTGCACATTGTGTGATAAATCTGCTTGTGAAATGCTATGCCTGCAGGGAAGGAATGTCACTGCCCCGGGTAAGGGGTAGGGTCGTTATAAATTGATCAGCAGAACGCTGACCGTTGCCTTGTTTGCCACCGTTGCGGTGGGTTGTCCCGTGCAGGTGCAGGAGAGACGAGCGGGAAATAGGGGGCTGAAGCCCTTGATGTTGCTGCTGCTATGTTGTCCCTTGAAAGCCAAAGCAGTTTATATGATATTATGTTCATGTGTGGTCAGCCTGCGTGCCGATGTATGGAAGTTATATGTGATAAGCCTAACTGTAAGGCCATAAGGCCAAGCTTATTGTATATTTGTATAACATTCCTTCGTGATGTTATATATATAAATGTTGATTTATATATTGTGGACATTCAAATGAGCTGAGTTCAATCAACTTAAAAGCTTCCGCTAAAGTGCTCTGAGTTAGGATGTGCAACTCTGATATTAACTCGTAACGTCGCTGCCTGTTTGGCATATGGTGTGGGGCCCCGGCCGGACCTTCTATTATATGTCATGCAACGGATGGAGGTGTTATAATTTTGGTATCAGCTTGTCTCGGTCTTCCCTTTCGAATTCGTGGTCGAATTCTTTTGTGCGGTGGCGAGCACGTGTAAGTGTGACTCACTATAACATTAATGAACTCAAGAATGTCCACTTAGGAATGCAAATACACCTGTTTGAGGAACCTGCGCGTTCCTATTTTGGTTATTATTGCTTGTGCAAAGTCGCTAATGTGTGTCTTGTCCACCTATAGCCTATAGGTGACTCGTAGTGGTGTTGGGCAGTCTGTGCCCCAGCGTTCTGATGAGAGTGCAGCACCAACTGAGGTGCCTACACCTCCGCCTTCTGCGGAAACAGTACGTTTAGTTGTTGAGGCGCTGTCTGCAATGATTCATGCACAGCCTAATAGGCAGGCGCAAGGGCAGACGCAGTCGGCATTGAGGCGAGAACGGGTTGGTGTAAGGCCAGAACCTGTTGAGGCTGTTGATCCTCGGGTAGCTGAACGGCAGTTGAAGCAGTTTATAAGTTTCAATCCACCTACGTTTACGGGTGTGGGATCCCCAACGCAGGCGGAAGATTGGTTGTCGCGCGTTAAGCGAATATTAACGGTGATAAGAACGGAGGAAAATCAGAGGGTCACCTTGGCCACTTTCTTGTTGGAAGGAGAGGCTCGGCTATGGTGGGACGAGATCGAGTTACACCACTTAGCGGGCAGGCAACTAACAAAAGTCTCGATTGAGGAGTTTTCGAGACTATTTTTGGCAAAGCATTTGCCTTCGGCTCAGCGCATAGCCATGGAGAATGAATTTCAGCGTCTAACTCAGGGCGAAAGTAGTGTGGATACCTACTTGCATGAGTTTACGCGGTTGGGACGTTATGCGGGAACGATATTTGCTGATTACGAGCATAAATCCAATCGGTTCGACGAAGGGTTGCGGGATGAGCTGAGATTCCTGCTCTCGAGTTCGGTGAACCAAGGGTTTCAGGCGTTGGTAGATACGGCTCGTGCGTTGGAAAGGGACATGAAGCCGCAGGGCAAGAGGGACTTGGTTGTGACAAAGTCCGAGTTCAAAATGTCGCACCCGGGGAAAGCAAATTACCGAAGGAAATGGAGTAAGAGATTCAAGTCTTCTGCACAGGCTCCCTTGAGTGTTGCATCAGGAGCAACTTCGAGGTAGCAGTCTCGGACCTGCTATACATGTGGTAAAGTGGGATATATAGCCCGTGATTGTCGGGTTGGTCCACCAAAGGGTGAGAAGAAGACGGGAGCGTCATATACTGAAAAGGGAAAGGCAGTGGTGGAGTCGACTACATCCCAGACGCAACCCCGAGTATATAGTCTTGGCCAGCAGGAGGCCATCAAGCAAAGTGACGTTGTCACAGGTACGCAGTAACATATTTGATTGCTGATTTTGTTATTTCATACCTTGTTTGTGGCTTGTGTGTGATGTGTTTGTATTAGGCTTTGTCCCGATTCGAGACTGTCCGGCCAGAGCACTGTTTGATACTGGTGCTTCTCATTCATTTCTATCTGTGGACTTCGTGCCACGGATCGGTGTACCGATTCGTATGGTGGCAGATAGTGTGAAGGTGTTATTACCAAATGGATGTGTAATGCATGCGGATCGGTCTTGTTTTGTGGAGGTACGAATAGGAAATCGGGATTTCGGATTGGAAGAGTCGGTACTGTCGATATCGGAATTTTATGTAATCTTTGGTATGCACTGGCTCTCGGAGCAGCGTGCCTATATTGATTGCAAGTCAAAGGAAGTCACACTGGGGAAGAATACCGAACGGGAAACAAAGTTCGCTGGCATGTGAGGGTCGAGCATGACATTGATGTCTGCACTTCAAATGATTAAGGCAGTTCGGAAAGGCGCGGAGTTATTCTTCACGCTTGTTGAGGCTGTGAAGCCAAAGTCCAGTGTGAGTGATGTTCCCATTGTTTCGGAGTTTGCCGATGTGTTTCCGAAGGAGCTTCCGGGATTACCTCCACAACGGGAGATTGATTTATCGATTGAGCTGGTGTCAGGTGCAAAACCTGTAGCCCGTTCGCCATATCGAGTAGCGCAAAGGAAATGGCCGAACTAAAAGTGCAATTGCAAGAATTGTTGGAACAGGGTTATATACGCCCAAGTATGTCACCTTGGAGCGCGCCTGTTCTGTTTGTGAAAAAGAAGGACGGTGGCCTGCGATTGTGTATTGATTATCGTGAATTGAACGAGTTGACGGAGAAAAATAGATATCTGATTCCACGGGTAGATGACTTGTTTGATCAATTGGCGGGATCGAAAGTATACTCAAAGCTGGATTTGAAATCAGGCTACTATCAGTTGCGAATTCGGGAAGGTGACATTCCGAAGATGGGGTTTGGAACACGCTACGGTCATTACGAGTTCACTGTAATGTCGTTTGGGCTATGTAATGCGTCATCGGTGTTTATGGATCTAATGCACCGAACGTTCCGAGAGTACTTGGATTTGTTTGTGATTATTTTCATTGATAATATCTTGGTGTACTCTCAATCTGAAGAAGATCATGCGAACCATTTGCGGTTGGTGTTGCATACCCTGAGGAGAAACAAGTTCTACGCCAAGTTCTCAAAGTATGAATTTTGGCTGTCGTCAGTGGCTTTTCTTGGCCATGTGGTGAGTGGAGAGGGCATTGCGGTGAATCCGTCAAAGATAAGAGTCATCAAGGAGTGGCCAGTGTTGTCTTCGGTGGCCGAAGTCAGAAGTTTCCTTGGACTGGCAGGCTGCTACCAACGTTTTGTAGAAAATTTCTCACAGATCGCTTTGCCTCTGATCACGTTGACGAGGAAGGATCAGAAGTTCGTTTGGACGCCGGAGTGCGCGCGAGCTTTTGAAGAGCTAAAGAGTCGTTTGACCACGGCACCCGTTTTGATGTCGTCATGTGGGACGGACGGCTTTAAGATTTATAGTGATGCTTCAAGGAGCGGCTTAGGCTGCGTTCTTCTTCAATTTGGAAAGGTCATTGCTTGTGGCTCACGCCAGTTGAAAGTGCATGAGCGGAACTATCTCGTCCATGATTTGGAGTTGGCGGCGGTAATTTTTACACTTAAACTGTGGCGTCACTATTTATATGACGTGAAGGTGGATATATTCACGGACAATACGAGCCTAAAGTACTTATTGGATCAGAAGGATCTCAATATGCGACAACAAAGGTGCATGGAGTTCATCAGGGACTACACCTTTGATATTCATTACACTCCCGGGAAGGGAAACGTGGTCGCAGATGCCTTTAGTCGTAGGACTCCGTCAAAAGCAAATTGGTTGCAGATGCATGATGAGCGACTGATCCAGGAGTTGGAAGCGTTAGAGAATTCTTGTGTAGACAAGAATTCCACAGCACATGCGTGTTTGCACTGGACAAAGGTACATTGTGACCTTGCGGATAGAATACGGCAAGCAACGGAACTTGATGAAAGTTTGCAGCGCTATGCAGTGGATGGGTCGAAGGACCACTTCTCCTAGGTTGACGGCTTTTTGCAGAAAGAGGGTCGTTTGTGTGTTCCGAGTATGGGTAAGCTAAGAGGAGAATTGATGTATGAGACTCATTTTACGAAATACTCAATTCACACAGGAAGCACAAAGATGTATAAATATATGAAAAAGCTATTTTGGTGGTCAGGTATGAAGAAAGACATAGCATTGTATGTGGCTAAATGTCAGACTTGTGCCTTAGTGAAGGTTAAATGTCAGAAGCCTGGAGGTCTCCTGAAGTCGCTTTCTGTTCCGGAGTGGAAGTTTGATGATATTTCAATGGACTTCGTGCATGGTTTGTCGAGGTCTCAACGCGGTAATGATTCGATTTGGATGATCGTCGACCGGTTGACTAAAGTGGTTCACTTCCTTCCTAACAAGAGGGACGATTCAGTGGACGTCTTGGCGAAACTCTATGTTGAGCAAATCGTACGATTGCACGGTGTTCCCCGTAGTATCGTAAGTGATCGTGACGGGCGCTTCACATCGAATGATTGGAGGCTAATCCATCAATTGTTGGGAACAAAGTTAACGTTCAGTGCGACCTTTCATCCCCAAACCGATGGCCAAACTGAGAGGACCAACAGAACGATAGAGGACATGCTCTGAATGTGCGCCTTGGATTTTGGTAAAAGATGGGAAGATCATCTTTATATGGTGTAGTTTGCCTACAACAATAGATACCAAGCGAGTATAGGTACGACACTGTTTGAAGCTTTATATGGTCGAAAATGTCGTATACCATTGGCTTGGGCAGAAGCAGGCGAATCGAAATTTTATAAGCGTAAGGAAGTCGAATAAGCTAATTCGACGATACGCTCTATTCGGGAAAGATTACTGATAGCCTAAGATAGACAAGTCAAATACTACAATGCCAAGCAACGAAATGTTGAGTTTACGGTTGGCGATTGGGTCTATTTGAAAATCACACCCTTCAAAGGTGTGTCCAGGATTCGACGCTTGAAAAAGTTTAGTCCGAGATATCTTGGTCCATTTGAAGTGGTGGAAAGAGTTGGCGAAGTTGCTATCGGCTAGCCCTTTTAGATGAATTGAGTGGATTGCATGATGTGTTCCACATCTCAGTGCTTTGAAAAGTCGTAAAAGATCCAGCTCAAGTGATTGCGAATGATCGGGTACCGATCGAATTTGGGCTAATAACGAAGGTTAGACCTATTCGGATAGAGGATAAAGTCGAGAAGCAGTTGTGGAACAAAACAATCGGGATGGTCAAGGTCCGATGTGACAATTGTGGTCGTGAGGAGCTAACATGGGTGGGGGAACAGAACATGCGTGTTGAGTTTCCCGAGTTGTTTGTTTAAACTTGTATAACAGTTTGTGTTGTACAGAAAATATTGTAACAAATTTGTTTCCTGAGTACTGTATGCAAATTTCGGGACGAAATTTTTGTAAGGAGTGGAGGATTGTAATGCCGCAAAGCTCGAGGATGTTTGGGCTGTGTAGGGTGGGCAACACGGCATGGGACACGGGCGTGTCCCCAAGCCGTGTCCTACTCTGTGTGAGGTACACGGCCGGGGACACGGGCGTGTCCATGGCCGTGTCTGCACTCGAGTGCTGTCAGGGTGTCTCGAGTGAGTTCGACGAAAATAGGTCGACGGTCCTCGAGTGGGGTACACGGCCTGCGACACGGGCGTGTCCAGGGCCATGTCTGCTATACGCTCGACGTTTTCTCGAGTGAGCTCGACGAAATTTGCTCGACGATCCTCGAGTGGGGTACATGGCCTGTGACACGGGTGTGTCAAGGGTTGTATCCTTCTCTGTGCTTGGACAGTGCTTTGAACACGGGCCGGACACAGGCGTGTCTGAAGCCGTGTCTGGCACACGGCCTTTGACACGGGCGTGTCACACGACCGTGTATTGATCGGGTTAAGTCGGTTTCTTTGGCGCTTAAGGTACACGGTCAGTGACACGGGCGTGTCACAAGCCGTGTTCGGCCTGGGAAAATGATTTTCCGGGCTTTTCGTGGTCGTCTATTCCTTTCAACTAGGATCCAACGGCCCTGAATTCTCCCTGCTGTTGATAAGGCCAAGAGTGGAGGATAAACTTTCTCATTTTCTCAAGTCCTTTCTCTTTCTTTAAGTGTTAGAAAGTGGGGAGAGCAAGAGAGAAGGAGAAGGAATCCGGCTGCCGGTGGAGCTGCAGAACCACGAATCGGGTGTCGAGGCCAGATTTGTGGAGGCAAAGCCGTTGTGGTGCTTTTCAGCCGGCTAGTTTTTCATGGCTCCAAAGCGATCGTCAAGGGTAACGATCTTTCTTTCTTGGACATGTGAAGTCCTTAATTTGGCATATGCATGGGTTTCCCCCACCAAAGGGTGGATGATTGAGGGATTCACCTTGGGTTGTTTCTGAATATCCCCAAGATGTCTTGCATGTAGATCTGGAAATGTGTAGTACAGAATAGGCATACTGTGTGAAGCGCATCTGAACAGGTTGATTTGGATTGGTGATGTTTTATTTTGCACACCGGAGAAGACTCCGCGTATAACTGAGTATGTTTGCGGATTCAGTGGGTTGTGTCTGTGAAGGGTAGTAGCAGAAAGTACTAGAGTGAACTTTCAGGAAAAATACTTGCAAAGTGCTTGTATTGTATGCTATGAATGATAAGGTTATGGCTGTGGATGGAAAGTGAGTTCTGTCTCTAATGTCGGGCGATAGTGAGTGTCGCTGACAATAGCTCCTAGCTAACCTGTGATTGTGAAGTCAGTCTTTCGGCGAGAGTATGGCTATTTGTGAGCTTGGTGAGCTCTTGAAAAGGCTGCATGCCGAACGGACAGGGGATGCCGACCCGTGTTAGTCTTAGCATTGAACTAACGATTTGAGCAACGAGAAAAGGCTGAATTGTATCTGCATTATGGTTGTCCTTCATGAGTGCCTGGGCTATTGGCACTCGGCAAAACCCATAGCGAGAGTCTTAGGCCTGCGCGTCCATTAAGACTAAAGTCTCCGGCTGAAAGCCATGGAGCAAAATGCTCAAGTTTGTCGTTGGGCTTCGGGCCTTGGATGGCGGTGGGCGACTGGTATATCTGGTACACCAATAATGTGCCCTGAGTGCACGGAACGTCGGGCGCGTGGGCGACGTTTGTGATATGTGGATTGTGCGTGAGTGCACATTGTGTGATATATCTGATTGTGAAATGCTATGCCTGCAGGAAAGAAATGTCACTGCCCCAGATAAAGGTTAGGGTCGTTATAAATTGGTCAGCTGAACGCTGACCGTTGCCTTATTTGCCACCGTTGCGGTGGGTTGTCCCGTGCAGGTGCAGGAGAGACGAGCAGGTAATAAGGGGCTAAAGCCCTTGATGTTGTTGTTGCTGCTGCTGGTATGCTGGCCCTTGAAGGCCAAAGAAGTTTATATGATATTATGTTCATGTGTGGCCGGCCTGCGAGCCGATGTATGGAAGCTATATGTGTTAAGCTTAACTGTAAGGCGATAAGGCCAGGCTTGTTGTGTATTTGTATAACATTCCTTCGTGATGTTATATATATAAATGTTGATTTATATATTGTGGACATTCAAATGAGCTGAGTTCAATCAACTTAAAAGCTTCCGCTAGAATGCTCTGAGTTAGGATGCGCACCTCTGATATTAACACGTAACGTCGCCACCTGTTTGTGGTATATGGTGTGGGGCCCCGGCCGGACCTTCTATTATATGTCATGCAACGGATGGAGGTGTTACAACGCCACTCTTTGTAGTTTTGCAGGCTCAGTCGATACCCCCGAACTGTCCATGACATGTGCCAAGTAGGTGACAGAACGTTGGTCGAACGAACACTTTGAAGCTTTAAGAACCAAGTGGTGTGTGCGCACCAAGCTGAAGACGGTATGGAGATGTTGTAGGTGCTCTGCCCAAGTTTTGCAATACACGAGAATGTCGTCAAAGAAAACAAGAACTAATTTTCGGAGTAGTTGGAATACCTCATTCATCAATGCTTGAAAGGTAGGAGCATTCGTTAGGCCAAATGATATAACCAAGAATTCAAAGTGCATGGGTGCATGCGGAATGCGGTCTTCTCCACATCAACATCCTCTATCTGAATCATTCTTGTTACGGCGTCAAGGCAAACCAAGGCGAACGTCGGGCGCCTGGACGCTTAGGTGATAAGCCGGACGCCTAAGCGACAATAAGGCGAGCAAGCCGAAGCGACAATGTGGCTTAAATTTTTTTTTTAAATAACTTTAGACAGTGGTTTTTATAAAAACCGATGTCAAAAGTTTTTTAAATTTTTTAAATTTTTTTTAATTTTTTTAAGAAAAATTTAATGACTTTATACTGTGGTTTTTATAAAAATCGCAATCTAAAGTCATTTAAAAAATACAAAAAAAATATTTTTTAAAAAATAAAAAAATTTTATTTTTTTAATGACTTTAGACTATGCCTGTCCAAAAGGCCCGATCGGGCCGGCCCGGACCGGGCCTGATCGGGCCCAGGCTTTTGTAAAACGGGCCGAGCCCGGGCCCTTCCTTTATCGGGCTCGGGCTTTGACCCCGGGAAGGGGCCCGAGCCGACCCCCGGGACGGGCCGGGCCGGGCCCTTTGTAAAAAAAATCATTTTATTTTATAAAAAAAAACTTGAAATAAAAAATCGAATAAAAAACTTTATTAATATTGAAATTTAAAAAATCAAAATTACACTTTTAAACAATAAAATTAGGAAAAAAATGGAATTTATTATTTTTAATGATAATAAAAAAATTACAGTTTTACAAATTCAGGTTGTCAATCTTCTCTTCATTTTCCTCGGAGCTCTACTCCAACGTTGAAATGTGTTGTTTTCTATTCATATCATCCAAATAATCATTGTAGTAGATGCATAGTTCCAGTGATTCTTCATTTAGCCGGCTCCCCCGCTTGTTCAAAATCCTGCCACTTAGAGAAAAAGAGCACTCTGAAACTACTGTACTAGTTTGAATTGTTAGTAAGTCACGGGCCATACAGGCCAAAATAGGATAGGTATTAGCTTTACCTTTCCAGCACTTTAAGATATTGAAGTTTTTGATCTCTTCCGTAGTCATAAAATCACGAAATTGCGTTTTCGAATACAGTACTAATTCGTTTAAACTACTCGATGTGCGTGTTTATTTTCTGTAAGCTAATTCTAAAATTTTATTTATAAAAAAATCTTTTATCCTTGGTTGGGTTATTCTGTAAAAATAGAATTAAATTTACTAGTACTAACGTCGTCAACGTCATCGAAACTTATATTTATGTCTAAGTTAACGTTAATTTCATCTATTAAATTTTCTACGCCGTCTACAGCGAATAACAGGCTTAAAAAGGCGACGCATGAAAATGCAGGAGGCATTTCTCTATAATATTTTAAAAAAATTCTTCTATTACTTTAATTAAAGGAAGTCATCCGGAGTGTTGCTTAAAATAGTTAAGTTTTGTACGATATTTACAAAATTTTCAACTACTAACGAGCTAGTTGGATAATACACACCAGATAAAAAAACAGTCGTCGTATAAAAATATTTTAATAAATCCATATAATGTAATAGTACGTCTTAATCGTTATAAGTTAAATTATGATTATTTGTTACAGTGTAATATTGCATAAGAAATGTTTTTGTTGAAACGCTTTTTTTAACATTTTATATATTGAGTTTCATCTTACGGCATATCAAATTGAGGTTTCAAATATTTGTGACCTTGTGCGATCACAAATTTTCGAAAATCTTGACTTCGTTGTTTGGTATAATAAATAAATCTAAGCATAGTCCGAATTTTTTCAACATATGGTTCCATAGTTTCTAAACTATCTTGTACCACTAAATTTAAAACGTGGCACACACATCGAGTGTGAAAAAATGCACCATTGAGCATTGGTTTTAATTCACGTTTTAATCACTCTACTGCGGTGTTGTTATTACTAGCGTTATCAAGAGAAATACTCATTATTTTATATTTTATTTTAAATTCACGCAAACATTTAATAATTACCGAATATATAGCCTTACCCGTGTGCGGAAATTCAGAACCTTCAAAACATATTACGCGCTTATTTAACTCTCATGAAACGGGATCGATCCAATGAGCCGTGAGACAAATATAAGATAATCCTACCTTTACGCTACTACTCCAAACGTCGCTCGTTAAACTCACACGTCCCTCGAAAGTTTCAAAAAAATTTATTAAATCTTGTTTTGCGTCAAAATATAATTTAAGTGTGTCGCGTCTAATAGTGGATCTACTTATCTATTGATATTTTGGCTGAAACCCTTCGTGTATGTACTCTGTCATCTCATCGTTGACGTAGTGACTGAATGGCAACTCACGTCTGATGACGTTTTTCACCTGTAGGTCTCGCTGTCTTGCTTGATCGTACGTCCAAATTTGTCCTGATGTTGATATTTGTCCCTGACTGGACTCGGGAGCTTGTTTCGCAAAACACGACTTAATGTGTCTCGCTAGTGTTGAGTTGCCGGTAAGAGTTAGCAACTTTGAGCATAACTTACACCGCGCCTTAAATTTGTCGCCGACTTTAACCTTGTTGAAATGCTCCCAGACGAGCGCCCTCCGATTATGTTTCACCACTTCGGTCGTGCTTTGAGTCGACGACGCCGGCGTTGAGAAGGACGATGTCATGCAGCGAGAGAGAGAGTAAGAGAGTAAGAGAGGGAGAGAGTAAGTGAGAGAAAGAGAGAAAGTGAGTGGAAGAGAGAGAGAGAGTAAGAGAGAGAGAGTGAAGGGGAGAGAGAGAGGGTCGGGTAGGGGGTGTTTTATAAAAAAAATTATAAAATAAATATTACAAAAAATATTTTTTTTTAGTACGGCCTAGGGCTTAGGCTATTGCCTAGGCCCTAGGCCACAGCAGCCAGCAGGGCTGTCAGCAGCAGCCAGCAGGGCTGTCAGCAGCAGCCAGCAGGGCTGTCAGCAGCAGCCAGCAGGGCTGTCAGCAGCAGCCCTACTGGCTGCTTCCAACAGCTCTAAAGTCGTTGGATTTCCAACGGCTCTTAGAGTCGTTGGCCGGCAGGTCCGGGCCGGCCTGGGGGCCTGGTTCGGGCTTCGCCCGGGCCCGGGCCGGCCCGAATTTCGGGCTTTGCCCGGCCCGGGTCAGGTATCGGGCCAGCCGAGTCCCCAAAATTAGGGCCCTGAGCCCGGCCTTAGGGGTGCGAGCGGTTTGGTTTGGGTCGGTTTGGAGTCAAATCGAAGCCGAACCGACATGCCTCGGTTTTTGGTTTGTCCAAACCGACCCGAACCGAATCCGATCGGTTCGGTTCAAAGTCGGTTCGGTTTTTTATCGGTTTTTGGCGGTTCGGTGTCGGTTTTTTTATGAACTTAACTCCAACAAAAACACATAACAAAATATTTGTGAACAGCTTGCGGCCATATCCTAACTTTAGCCCTCAATTTAAATCCTCATACTCACAACCCACCTTGATTTTCCACTACTTATTATTTTCATTCATTGGCTATATGATTTCCTTAATTTAAGCTTCTGGAAGATCTACTAACCTTTAGGACTTCCTCTCTAAAGTCTTCGTAAGTCTGTAGAATTCTTTGGAATCAATTCCTTCCTTACCAGTAATCAAAGTCATTGATTTCCTAATCACAGGACATTAGTTTTGCATTGCCCATTTATCGCCCAGGGTCCTCTTGGATATTAGCTTCTTAATAAGCCTTTTTTAGTCTATATTTTCTTAAATCATTGAAATTATTTAGAATTTCATTTCAGCAAGTTATAACTCATTTTCTCCAATTAATCTTACTTGCCATATTGTTTTAATTCTCACATAGCCACTTGATTTAAATCAAGGTTTTGATAAAATTATATTTTCATGCGCCTAAACTTCATGTACACGTCTTCATATGGTCTACTCTAAAGAGGAAGATTATTTCAAAGTGCGTTAACAAGAGAAAAATAAAACATTATTTAAACTTTTTGTTCAAATACTAGCAAAAGTCAAGAAGTAACTTCTCCTTCTACGGCGGCGCAGACGGCAAGGAAAAGGAGTCTTTGGTGACTCTCTTTCACACCTCACGATCAGCGCGAAGGTGCCTTAGGCAAATGAGAAAAGACAGTCTCTTAAGAACTGAGAAGACCAAAATTCTTTTATACATTTATTATTAACTATAAGTGCAACTATGCAGGCCTCCTTCAGGATTCACGAATCATGAAAAATCGGAAACCCAGGCCTTCGATACTTTACATACGGTCTCGACGATAAGCCTGACATAATATAAATATATAATTTATGGAATAATTTATTGAACATATATGAAATGATTCAGCTATACATTATACGTAATATAATTTATGGAAGCCCACATTTAGTAATTCAGATCAAAATATCAAATAGAAGCTTGCTTATACATAATTTAAAATTATTATAATATTAGTCGGTTCGGTTCGGTTTGGTCGGTTTTTACAACTTGAAAACCGACCCGAACCGATAAGCCTTCGGTTTTCAAAAGCTCCAAATCGAACCGACACCGGACCGGGCGGCTCGGTTTCAAAATCGGTGCGGTTCGGTCGGTTCGGTCGGTTTTGTCGGTTTTCGGTTTTCACTCCTCACCCCTACCCGGCCTCGGCCCGGACCGGGCTTTTTCCGGGTCGGGCCGAATCAGGCTTTCGTAGGGCCGGGCTCGGGCCGGGCTCGGGCCGGCCCACTGGGCCCGGGCCTTTAGGACAGGCTTTTTTTAGACTGCGGTTTTATAAAAACCGTAATATAAAGTCATTTAAAAAATAAAAAAAAATTTAAAAAAAAATTATTTTTTCTTTTTTTAATGACTTTAGACTGCAGTTTTTATAAAAATCGCAGTCTAAAGTAATTTAAAAAATAAAAAAACAATTTTTAAAAAAAAAATAAAAACAATTTTTATTTTTTTAATGACTTTACACTGCGGTTTGTAATTTAAAAAATAAAAAAATAATTTTTTTTTAAAAAAAAACAATTTTTTTCAATGACTTTAGACTGTGGTTTTTATAAAAACCGCAGTCTAAATTCATTTAAAAAAAAATTATTTTTTTTGTTTTTTAAATGACTTTACGCTGCGGTTTTTAGTCTAAAGTCATTTAAAAAAAATTTTAAAAAAAAATTTAATTTTTTTTTTTTATTATTTTTTTAATGACTTTAGACTGCGGTATTTATAAAAACCGCAGTCTAAAGTCATTTTTAAAAAACATTTAATACACTTTTGACAGCGGTTTTTATAAAAACTGCAGTCTATTCAAACTTTTTTTAAAACAAATTATTTATTATAAGGCGTCCAACGCATTATACACATTCGAGCGCCTGGACGTCTAGGCGACGTCATGACAAGCATGATGTGAACCTGATGATAACCTGAAAATAAATCGTGCTTGGCGAAGAAGCACACCCCATGTAGCTCGTCGAACAGTTTCTTCACTACCGGAATGGCGAACTTGTACTTGACCGTGATGACTTTCAGTGCACAGTAGTTCACGCACATGCGCCACGAATTGTCTTTCTTGTGCACCAACAGTACTGGGGATGAGAAAGGGGACACGTTGCGCCGAATGAGACCCTGTTGGAGGAGGAGAACAAATTGCCTCTCAATCTCGTCCTTTTGGAGAAAGGGGTAATGGTATGGCTGCACCACAACCAAGCCGCGCCTGGAAGGAGGCAAATGTGATGGTCCTGGCGACGCCGCGGCGGAAGGTCCAAGCGTGGGCTGAATATCTCGGAGAATAACTGCAGCAGGTGCACGCGATCTGGAGGGTGGTCATCCGGCTATCGGAGTGGAGCTGTCAGAGGCTCTCTGTGAACCAAGAATGACTATCCCGGATCTTGTCATTGTCGATGTATCAGGCGAGAGTCCACCTTCCATGATATAGTTAGACGGTTGAAATTCGACGTGAGGGGTCCCAAAGTGCGCAGCCAACGGACACCCAACAAGATGTCAAAACCCTGTAGATCCACTATGAAGAAATCGGTCTGAGATGGGTAGCCGCCGTCCACGACAAAGTTTACGCGCTGACAGACGCCCGGGCATGACATTTGCTCGTTGTTTTCTACCTCCGCCTTGACGTGACTACGGCCAACGTACGGGAGGCGAAGTCGAATGGCTTTGTCCTGTCGAATGAAGCTGTGGGTACTTCCCATATCTATGAGGGCTAAGAGTGATGTGCCCGTCACGTCCACGTATAGCTGAATAGTGCATCCTTCATGCGGCCTAGCTAAAGCATGTAGAGAGAGTTGCGGTGTGTCGGAGTCGTCAAACTCCTCATCTTCATCCTCAGGTGGGTCGTCGACCTCTAACCAAAATAAGTGCTTGCACAGAAGGATGGTTGTGTAGGGTTCATCACAATTGAAACATGACCTCTTCTTGCAGCGTGCAGCCATCTCCGTTCGGGACAGACGGCGGCGAAAAGTAGGCATGAAGGCGTCCGGTCAAGTGCTAATCGGCGCTTGCACGCACGAGCAAGGCTCGTGGCTGTCAGGAGATCTGGTGGTTTCTGAAACTCCACGTCCTAACATAGTCGTTCAGGTAACACGGCCGAAAAAAGAAGAACCTCCTGCGAGGGTAATACTGAAATGGCACAGGGCAGTAGCAACTGAAATTGTTCCAAATATGTCTCGATAGAGTTGGTGTCCTTGAGAGCGATGAGGTCGCCAAGAGGGTTGTCCATCAACGCCGGTCCAAATCGAAGAGAGCATGTTGTCTGGAAATCCACCCAAGAGGCGTGGGGTTGTTCGCAGAGGAGTTGAGTGACCCACAGTTGTGCCAGCCCAAGTAAGTGGAACGAGGCGATTCCGACGCGTTCCACTTTTTCCGGAATGTGTTGATTAGTGAACAAAACTTCGCAGCGCGTGAGCCAAAGGAGGGGGTCTTCGCAGTCTTCATAGATTGGAAAATCCATGTGAATGGAGTGAGGGAAGGAGAAATTTCCCCCGCATGGAGAAGCCGAGTCGACCCGGCTAGTAGTCGGAGAGGTCGCATATGCCGACAATGGCGGGGGCAGAACGCCCTGGATGGTGTCCAAGTACGCGTTGATGGCTTCATCTTGTCATTTTGGGTGGCGAGCATTGATTGGAAAAGCTCCATAATTTAGGTGAGAGAGGGACCCCCTTCTGCCATGGCTGGTGGCAGCAATAGGGGTGCGTTCGGTGTAGGTAGCAGTCCGACGGAGGGGCTCAGTAGCGGAAAGGTTGTGGGTAGGCGATGCGACCCAGTGAGGAAGACTCGGTAGGTTTCGACAAGAGGAGGACCAACGTTTGGCTCTGATACCAAGTTGTTGTGGTCTCCCGACCTAGATTAGGCGATAAAGCCAAAAGAGGATGAGTTCCTCCATAGTTCGGCGGAACCCGACTTGGATCCGGCCAGTGCAATGATGGAAGATGGGGGAAACGTCGAACGGAACTGGGAGATAAGGATAGGCGAGAGAGAGAATTGAAAGTGGAAGAAGAAAGGAGGTGGGAAACGCTAGAAGCCGAGCGGTGGGGATTACACTGCTCGCTACTAAGGTTCGGTCGAAGTCCTCGTTGGGAGGTAGAGATAGGGTTTAGAAAGAGAGGATGAGATTAATTCTTGCTTGCCAAAAATCAAGGGTCCACCCGGTTCATAACCGGTTCACACACAACGCGCCACCCACTTGGGCTTAGACACGTAGGACAAATAAAAATAGTTTCTCGAAGGCAAAAATAAAAGCATCATTATAACAAATTAAAAAACGTAAGCGCAATGAACAAGATAGTCAATCCCCCCATATGGTCGTGTTCGGTGGTCGGCGCTGATAAGTGCGGCCCCAATGCGGATCTGACTCGTCATGCATCGTAACATTCACCTTCTTCCTAAACTCCTTTTCAAATAAACCCTAAACCTTAAGATCATCTAATACATTGTGAAAATATTTGTAGATCTATCGTGAAATCAAAATAATAACTTCAAAATGTGAGATCTATTTTTGAGGTTGAGCATTTTGGAACAATTTCAGTTGCTACTGTCCTGTGCCATTTCAGTATTACCCTCGCATGAGGTTCTTCTTTTTTCCAAGATCTATTTTTGAACTGTTTCAAATCAAAAAATTTAACATGAAATCTCCATTAAACTTTAAAGGATCTTCTAAATCTTCACATAAAAGATTACAAAAATTTAAAAGATCCCAGTGAAATACCTTCGATTTTGCTTATTTCGCCAACAAAGCACTGCTTTCTCGCGACTGCGTTGATGGAAAAAAAAGGGGGGCGAACTCAGATCTGAGATCTGGTTTCGCTATTTATATAAAAAGATATCGCCCATGATAACCAGTTATCGCCTGCCATATCAAATATTTTCTAAAAATTTAATTCTTTTATCTCTATGATTACATTATCTCAAATCTTCATTTATTTTTGATCTACATCTTTTGATTTAAAATTAAATAAATTTATGGTATCATCTTTTCACTCCTTTTTAATTTGTTTTAAAAATCAAATATTTCAAAATTTTTGCTTCAACGTAAAAGTCAAAGATGACAAGATTTATCATTTAAGGATCATTTATAATGTTTGATTTTATTTTCAAGTCACATAGAGCATTGTTTTTTGTCTTATCATGCCTTGAATTCTCTTCTAGTACGCAATGAAATAGTTTGTAGAAGATGTGTATAATTGTTTTTGCATGTCTCTAAGTGTGAGTACAACAACAAAACGCAAGCCTTTATCCCACTATAGTGGGGTCGGCTATATGGATCCTTTGTCGCCATGTGTCATATCTTTTGTTATAATCTCACTAATGCCCAAGTAACATCAAGTCTTTCCTTATAGTTTCATTCCAAGTCTTTATTAGTCTACCCCTCCCTCGTTTGATATGCCTGGTGACTAAACTCTCATAACGCCTAATAGGTGTCTCTAATGGTCTGCTTTGTACGTTTTCAAAACATCTTAATCGAGCTTCTTGCATCTTCTCTGCAATTAGTGCTACTCTTGTCTTATACCTGATACATTCATTCCTAATTTTATCCAGTCTCGCGAGTCCACACATTTACCTAAGCATTCTTTAAGTATGAGTAATTTTTATATTTGATAATGAAGTTGCACTCATACTTTTTGATAATCTACATGTGTATTTAAATTTTATTCTTGCATAAATGTGACATGTGACAACTTAACCTTCTGGAGTACATAAATAACTTACCTAGAGACTGATTCATGCACTTGTTTTTCAGATGCATGCGGTTTAAAAAAATTTATGTTTGCAAAACAAGTGAATTTGGAATCCTTCGTGAAAAAAAACAAATATATAAATATATAAAAAGGAATAAAGTTTCAAGATAAACTCCACCAAGAACTATTCATCCTCTGATAAGTCTTAATAAGCATTGTGAGGTTGAGCATTTTGAAAAAATTGTAAATTGATTTATTCAAACAAATGTGTTGTCACTTCTCTTTCAAAAATCTATGTGCATTGAATTCTGTAGAAGTAAAGCTATTTGTGTGTATTCAATGTTACGTTTGTACATTACATATTTTCATGTGATTTAATTTATATACATGTATCATTTATCAAAACACTAAATGTGCACATCATTATCTTTTATAAAAACTTCTTCTCATGAGAATTGGACCTAAAAGCAAATCTATATAATTTTATTCCAACTTGAGTAAATGCATTACATAGCAAAGCATGATATTTACAGTTTTTATGTTTACTTGAATTTCAAATTATGTCATATTGTTTTTGCTATCTTTTCTTGATATTTCAACTCATACTTGCATGTGTATGAGGTAGCATCTCATGTACTTCAAATTCCAAACATAAATTTCTCAAACTAAAAATCATGAGCATTGTTAAACGCAGACCGATTTTGGATAAACGCAAGCCAATGTTATAGAAAGAACCCGGGTCTTTCCTTTTTACAACCCGCAAGCCCTAAAAATCGCTCCTACATCTCGCAGGTCGGAGGTATCGTTGCCGGGTTTTTAGGCTTTCTCCATCTCCACGGCCTCTGGCGACCCCCACGACGATCATCCATCTTTCGTCTGTCACCTCCTGTGGTCCTCGTTGGAACCTTCACACGGCCTCTACCCGTCGGCATCTCCAATCTAGGCATTTACCGACAGCATTTTCTTCTGATTTCTAGGGTTTTGTTGTGTATTCCTCTACTCTCCATTTCCTGATCTTGCGGTTTCCGATTTCTAGGGTTTCATCGTGGCGTCATCTTGATTTGATCCAGTTGTGCTTGATTGTGGTTGCTGGCATGATAACAAGCCGTCATATTTCACAATCAGTTAACATACCGTCGGATTTTGCCGTGGCTTCCTCTTGATTTCACAGGGGCACAACTCGGGTATACCTATTCCTCTTCATCCAACTGTCAGATTTCTTTTGTTGGCCTAGATTGTGGTTGTATTAGAGTTTTAGGGTAACAATAATTGTGCTCTTCTAGTTTTATGAGTGGACTTGTTAATGAATTGGTGTTTAACAGGTGTGTCCTTCTAGTTTTATGTAAATGAGCGTAGAAGATAAGTCGTTGGTTGTTGAAGGAACGCCACCAATTGCATGTGTAGATGTAGGTATTCATTTTACTATGAATATAGAGTTTTCAAGCAAAGATGAGTTAGTTGAATGGACTCGTAAGGTTGGTAGTGGTTTAGGGTTTGTTATTATTATTCAACGGGCAGATAAGCTAACAGTTCAGGAAAGGCCAAGAATTTTACTTGGTTGCGATAAAGCGGGTATCCCTTGCCTTAGTCAATACAAGAAAGGATTTTATAATAAGAATATCATGAAGTCTAGCTCCAAACATTGTTGTGGTCGTTTTACTATCCAAGGTAGGAAAGATGTGAGAATTTGGATGTTTTGAGAGTTGAAGTAATATGTGGTACTCATAATCACAAATTTATTCATCTTGAAGCACACTCCTATGCAGGTAGATTAGATGCAAATGAACAAAAAAATTGTTCAAGATATGTGCGCATCCGATGTGAGACCGCGAAAATTTTTATCTACTATTGAGAAAAGAAATTCTGATGACAAAACATCAATGAGGACGATATACAATGAGAAGTTCAAGATGTAAAAAAAGAGTTGGATGTTCATACTCCAATTCAGTTTCTTTATAAATGTATATGTGATGCGCGTCATGTCAGTTTCAATCATGTTAATCCTACCACAAACATTTTTGGAATGTTTATATTTTACTCATCCGACGTCTATTCAGCTCGCCTGATTGCCGGCTGACCTATTTCCCTAATATATTTGATGGTACTGACTTTACATTCATTATTTCATATTCCAGGAACCCAAAATCAATGTTAAATTTCATACTCTCACTTTCATGGAGGTGATATTGGATAACATCAAGAATACAAGTTTTGAATATTATGGTATTTTGTTTTGAATATCTTGGAGTTTAAATTCAGATGTTATAAATCTTAACATCAATCTTGTTTGTTGGTTTTGTTTTTGTATATGCTGCTCTCTATATGGCATGCAAAGATTACCTAGTTTAACTTATAGATTTTTTTGTGTGCCATCTTTATTTAACTTTTTACATGCTTAGTTATAACTTTTTTAGTTTTTAGTTTTTGGTTCATAAAGCAATGAATTATATATCATCAAAACATATAGTAGAAAATCAACTTAAATGATGAGAAATGGGCCCGGAAGAAACCATTCTAAAACTTGGCTTGCGTATAAAAAATTTGGCCTGCATATAAAATACTTGGCCTACAAGAACATATTCTTAGCCTGTGTTTATCAGCGGTCTGCATCTAGCCAAAAGTGGCATGCATTTAACAATGCTCAAAATCATTATCTTTATGAATCATTACTCTATAATAAAGATGTTCTTATTTTGAATACTCTCTCTTTTTCCGTAGTGCTTAACTACATTAACTTCAACTTGGAAACTTTACTCTCAACATAATGCTTGATACTCATATTCCCATAAGCTTAACCCCACCTTCTTTTGATAATACCAAAAGGGGGAAACTTAATAAAAAAATCTATTGTTTAGAGTATTTAGGGGGAGTACGTTTCTTTAAAAATCCATTTATGTAGGGGAGCATCCATATAGGGGGACTGTGCGCGTTTTATCTCGCTTATCATATTCTATGAACAAAACTATAGTCATAATTGATTTCTTTTTAAAGAATTTGTTATTATCAAAAGGGAGAGACTGTTGAAGCATGCGTTTTGCATCTCTTGCTTTGAGAATAACAAATCTCAAATATAGTTGATCATAGTTTGTTTATGGTGTGCAGATATAATAAGTGAAATACTCCAATGGATGTGATACGAAGAAAAACAGGCAAGCTCTGAAAAAAGATTCATCGTGGGGGATACCTTCCTATCGTCGAGCGATAACTTAGATTACATCAGTCACGTCCAGCACAAATTAGCCATATTCAGCACGAATCATCTCTTGGAGCCTTCAACCGGCATGATCACCATTGCGTGGGATACGTGAAAGCTTAAGGAGATAATGGTAGTGATAGCTAGTTATCACAGGCAATAGCAGCAATTTTTATAAAAGACAGAATTTGTGCATTCAATGTCACACATCTCTTGGAGCCTTCATTCTCGTGCACTCTCAGCTTGTTGATCTCTGATTCCAGAAAACTCCCAACTACCTTCAAAGTTCAAGAGCGAATAGGAGACGTTCATGTGCATTAACTCAAACGATCTTCACGGCGCTTCATCATTTCCTACAGAGCTCTACACTTGAGGGAGTTTTAGTTTCATATTTCAATTCTTGTATTCTCTCATTTATTGTGGTAAACGGTAAAGAATTTACTGATTTGCGTGTGACGACGAGGCCCCTGTGTAGTTTAGGAAGAATTCATCGTCTTGCGTACAGCGACTAGGTAGAGGAGAGATTTAGGGGGAGGCTAAAAGTTATATCTAGACAGAGATAGGTTATAGTCGGTCGGTCCTTGGGAGAAGGACCGGTGAATTTTTCAAAAAGGATTTTTCACTAATAGTCTGGATTTCAAGCTTTATTAAAATCAACACATTATGTATTTTTCATTGTGAAATAAATTCATTGTTTTATCATATCTGAATTTCTATGTGTATTTAATATTAGTGTTCGTTAGTATCATTTGTATTTGAGATTTTAATTATTTGTGAAAATTCCTAAGTTTTTCTAAAAATTAAAAAAATATTATTCACCCCCCCCCCCCCCACATACACACACACGCCTCTATGGGCATCTAATAATCCAACACATTCGTCCATTGGCGCTTCCCCTGAATCGTCGCTCATCCACATGTGTCATGGACAAGCTTTAGGTGTTGTGTGTGACGACTAGGCCCTTGTGTAGTTTAAGGAGAATTTGTCGCCTTTTTTTGTAGAGACTGGATTAAGAAGAGATCTAAGGGGAGGCGAAAAGTTGTATCTAGATATAGATAGATTATAGTCGGTCGGTCCTTGGGAGAAGGACCGGTGAATTTTTCAAAAAGGATTTTTCACTAATATTCTTGGTTTCAAGCTTTATTAAAATCTACACTTTATGTATTTTTCATTGTGAAAGAAAATCATCGCTTTATCATATATGAATTTATAAGTATTCGTTTCATGTAAGTGTTTGTTAGTATCATTCCTAAGTTTTTCTAAAAAAACTTATTCACCCCCTCCCTCTAAGGGCGTCAAAAGAACCAACACCTTCGTCCCTTGGCGCCTCCCCTGAATCGCCTCCTGTCCACTTATGTCATGGCCAAGCTTTGTGTGAATGCTATGGAAAAGAACCTCGATTTGTAGGCCTCCGCACTCGCCGATCACGCTTCTGCCCTCTCCTCCCAGCATACTTCATTACAAACACAATCATCCATCTTCATCACCATGCATGTCACACTCCAGCTCCTGGACGACCACGAGGCCCGTACCTCCAGTTATGACCCACTGCTGTGCCAGAATTTTCCCCCTTCCAAATTCGTGGACCACACCGCACCGTTGTCTACAACCTCTTCCTTGGCCTCCCTTGCCACCACCCATGCTCCTTGAACCCTATAGGTTCCTCATTTCAATAGCTCAAATCCGCTCGAGTGGATAGTCAAGGCCGGGCAATTCTTTGACATTCATGGCACATTGTATCACTAGAAGTTCTGAAACGGAGTAGAGACGAGGACGAGCTTTGGGCCCATTCGGGGCTGATTTGGAGACTTACCATATATGGCACGCCCGGATCGACGATCCGACTCCGTGGATGAGTCCAGATTCGCATTGCGAATCAATTTCATATATAGTTTTGTACTTTTCGGATTCCATTTCCTGTAGTTTTGGCCCCGAGACCAACGACCAATCATAGTCGTTGATTTCGGGTGTCCTAATTTTTATTTCTTATAGATAGATGGTTTAAGGCTGTCGTCATTGCTCATTGCTGAATTTTTGGAGAGCTTCTTCCTTCATTCCGGTGATATTCTCTGCGGTGCGGACTCCGTGAAACCCCTTGGTGACGACTCCTTGGGTAAGGTTTTGTATATTGGTATTTTCCTCCTCCCCCACCCTCCTCCTTTCCATTTTTGTGTTGTCCAGCCACCGATCCCCTCACGAAAACCTCTGCAGGAATTATTTTTCTGCTGCCCAGCCACCGCCTACCCTCAAAAAACCCCCTACATCAAGTCGCCTCCCCTGCCCCTTCCTCCGCCCTTTCCAAATCAGGCCACCGGCCATTGTGTTGTCCAGATCTGGCCAGCAGCCCCCTCCCCTCCCTGTTCCAGCCTTGCCGCCCCTCTCCCTTCACACTAACCACCCAAACAGCCTGCTTTAGCTGTTTTCCCACAAAACCAGTCCAGATCGGGGCTCTTCCAGCCAAGTCCAGCCACCCCGCCTCCTCCCATTTATTGTAATCAGCCCCAACCCCGTGGATCCATCTTAAAACAGCCACCCAACACTAAACCTGTCTAGATCCGGCTATTTTAGCTCGGTTCCAGCCATCCCCCGCCCCGATCCAACCCTCCTAATCCCCAACCAGCCCTCCCCTTACCCGATCTGGTCCACCAACCACCGGAACCCCTTTTTGAGCTCTCTAATATCCAGATTTGTGTTATTCACAGCAGCCTTATTATTAGTATTATGTTAAGTATCGGTATTCAGTTGTAAAACGCTGTTACAGATGTTTATTACATGGTTGCTTGGGTGTTCAGTTTATTATAGTTATTTGTGCATGGATTAATCTCTAACTGCAGGAATGATTCATTCGCCGCGAGCTCTTGTTTTGGCCCTCCACGTGGAGGAAAGCCTAAGCTTGTTTTTGCCCTAATAAAAATATTTTTCCTTGTCGTTGATTTATTTTGCGTGGCATGTTTTATTTATTATCCAATTGTGATCTAACCGTCGGATTTGCATAGCATGTACGGCTAGGTCGTAGGTTTCCCAACGCCTATTTTGCTCTCTAATATCCTGTCCCCAACGGTTCCACCATTTGCACCTCAGATCCCACCGGATCCTTTTGTTACTATGTTGAGAGATGAGATTATCACTGAGATCTTTACGCATGAGTCTGTCCCCTCAACAGACGGTCTTGTGTACCGCTACCTGGTTTACGGCCGCGGACGATCCTTCATTGACGACACCTGGATGCTACCAACGGAGCTTGATCGACTCGCCCTAGACTTCGACTTCAGTATGACCGTCTCCATTCATTGGAGATGGAAGCTTTTCAGTCCAGAAGAGTTGATTAGAGAGTACACTTTTCCAGCGACGACACTTGGGCGACCTCCGGTGGACCTCTTCGAGCTTTACCTGGCATGCAGCGAGAGAATTTTGATCATTATTCATCGGGAGATGAATTCTTTCAAGCCGGGGAGAGTGATGTGAAGCAGAGACGAGGACGAGCTTTAGGCCCATTCGGGGTTTATTTGGAGACTTACCATATATGGTGTGCCCGGATCGACGATCCGACTCCGTGGATGTGTCCGGATTCACGTTGCGAATCAATTTCATATATAGCTTTGTACTTTTTTGATTTTATTTCATGTACTTTTGGCCCCGAGACCAACGACCAATCATAGTCGTTGATTCCAGGTGCCCTAATTTTGATTTCTTATAAATAGATGGTTTAGGGTTGTCGTCATTGCTCATTGTTGAATGTTTAGAGAGCTTCTTCTTTCATTCTGGTGATCTTCTCCGCGCTGCCGACTCCGTGGAACCACTTGGTGACGACTCCTTGGGTAAGGTTTTGTATCTTGGTATTTTCCTCCTCCCCTACCCTCCTTTCCTTTTTTGTGTTGTCTAGCCACCGATCCCCTCACGAAAACCCCTGCAGGAATTATTTTTCTGCTGCCCAGCCACCGCTTACCCTCAAAAAAATCCCCCAGATCAAGCTTCCTCCCCTGCCCCTTCCTCCGCCCTTTCCAAATCAGGTCACCGGCCATTGTGATGTCCAGATCTGGCCAGCATCCCCCTCCCCTCCCTGTTCCAGCCATGCCGCCCCTCTCCCTTCAGCCCGCCTCCCCTCCACCAGGCCACCAACCACCCAAACAGCCCCCTTTAGCTGTTTTCCCACCAAACCAGTCCAGATAAGGCCTCTTCCAGCCAGGTCCAGCCACCCCACCTCCTCCCCTTTGCTTCCATCAGCCCCCAACCTCGTGGATCCACCTCAAAACAGTCATCCAACACCAAAACTGTCTAGATCCGGCTATTTTAGCTCGGTTCCAGCCATCCCCCGCCCCTATCCAGCCTTCCTAATCCCCAACCATCCCTCCCCTTACCGGATCCAGTCCACCAATCACAGAAACCCCTTTTTGAGCTCTCTAATATCCAGATTTGTGTTATTTACAACAGCCTTATTATTCGTATTGTGTTTTGTATCGGTATTCAGTTGTAAAACGTTGTTACAGTTGTTTATTACATGGTTGTTTGGGTGTTCAGTTTATTATAGTTATTTGTGCATGGATTAATCTCTAACTGCAGGAATGATTAATTCGCCGCGCGCTCTTGTTTTGGCCTATCATGCGGAGGAAAACCTAGCTTGCTTTTTCCCTAATAAAAATATTTTGTCTTGTCGTGGATTTATTTTGCGTGTGATGTTTTATTTATTATCCAATTGTGATCTAACTGTCGGATTTGCATAGCATGTAGGGCTAGGTCGCAGGTTTCCCGCCGCCTATAGATTCCCCCTGCGTCAAGTTCTCCCTAATGCTCCTCACAATGGAGGGCTCCACGTTGCATTGGGTTTGTTGTTTATGCAATTCGTATCCGCTTTTCTCATGGGTGGACCTCAAGGTGGCACTAGTCAAACGTTACAATCGCCGATATTCCGGCAATGTAGTGGAGAGCTTGTGTGCTCTTCGACATTCGTCTTCGAAGGATCGGAACATTGATGACTTCATTGAGCTGGACAACCATGTGTTCGGCCTTTCGCCGGATCATTATATGGACTTCTTCCTACAAGGTCTCCATTCCCGCATTTGATCCCTCTTGCTCACACACCACCCTTAGGATATCTCGAACATCACGGAGATCAACCGCTTAGTGGAGGCAGATTTTTCAGACTGGTCCATTGACCAGCCTCGTGGGCCTCCAGCAACAGTCAGCTCCATACGCGTGTTTCCTTTATTCTGACTGAAAAGCCACGACCACTAACAGTCGAACCACTTCCCACAGTTCAACCCTCCAAGCTCTTGCAGCTTCCTCGACCGCACCAACCATCAATTCAAAACTAAATCTTATCTAAAAAATACAATGAGTTGCGCAGTAAGTATTTATGTTTTTGCTATAAGTAACCCTATTCACCGATCCACGACTGCTCGCTCAATGAGTTGCGTATTTTGATGTGTGATAATGATGATGATGAAATCACGACGGACAACTTTGATGCCTTAGTTTTAGAGGAACATGCAAAGGTCCTACTCAGAGGTTGTCGGAGCAATGATCAGAGGTGGAGATGACAGTTGAGGAGATACTACGGAGCCTTGACTGCGACTAGCTAAGCGGGGCTTGCTCGTTAGAAGAGAGAGCTTCTAAGGATCTCACAACGAAGGACAAGTAATTAGACTTGAGTTCATTCTTGCCCCTTACAAACATATTCTCATGCCTTTATATAGACTTACAACAGACTAAAAGACAAATAACAATTATAACATATACTAAAGATAATAATTCACTAAGCCCAGTGATAGACGCCCAAATCACAATGATAACATCTACTAAATAAGGATTACCATAAATGACTAGATAAATAGGCATGTAGCTAGTCGTGTCCAAAAGGCCCGGGCCCAGTGGGCCGGCCCGAGCCCGGTCCGGCGAAAGCTTGATTCGGCCCGGCCCGGAAATAGCCCGATCTGGGCCGAGGCCGGGCTCAGGGCCCTTACAGGGCCCTAATTTTGGGGGCTAGCCCGGCCCGATACCCGCCCAGGGCCGGGTCGGGCAAAGCCCGAAATTCGGGTCGGCCCATGCCCGGGCCCAGGCCCACAGGCCGGCCCGACCCTGCTGGCTTCAACGGCTCTAAGAGCCGTTGGAAATCCAACGTCTCTTAGAGCGGTTGGAAGCAGCAGTAGCTGGCTACTGTGGCCTAGGCCCTAGGCAACAGCCTAGGCCCTAGGCAACAACCTAGGTCGTAGGCCATTTAAAAAAAATAATTTTTTTTTTATTTAAAAAAAACTTATAACCCCCCCCCCCTAACTGACCCCCTCTCTCTCTCCTTCACTCTCTCTCTCTCTCACTTACTCTCTCTCTCTCACTTTCTCTCTTCCACTCACTTTCTCTCTCTCTCACTTACTCTCTCCCTCTCTTACTCTCTTACCCTCTCTCTCGCTCCATGGCATCATCCTGCTCAACGCCGGAGTCGTCGACTCAAACCACGGCCGAAGTGGTGGAGCATAATTCTTAGACAAGGTTAAAGTCGGCAACGAATTCAAGACGCGGTGCAAGTTATGCTCAAAGTTGCTAAATCTTACCGGCAACTCAACACTAGCGAGACACATTAAGTCATGTTTTGCGAAGCAAGTTCCCGAGTCCAGTCATGGACAAATATCAGCATCGAGACAAATTTGAACGTACGATCAAGCAAGACAGCGAGACCTACAGGGAAAAAATGTCATCAGACGTGGGTTGTCATTCAATCACTACGACAACGATGAGACGACGGAGTACATACACGAAGGGCTTCAGCCCAAATATCAACAGGTAAGTAGATCCACTATCAGATGCGACGCACTTAAATTATATTTTGATGCAAAACAAGATTTAATAAAAAATTTTGAAACTTTCGAGGGACGTGTGAGTTTAACGAGCGTCATTTGGAGTAGTGGCATAAAGGTATGATTATCTTATATTTGTATCACGGCTCATTGGATCGATCCTGTTTCATGTGAGTTAAATAAGCGCGTAATATGTTTTGAAGGTTTTGAATTTCCGCACACAGGTAAGGCTATATATTCGGTAATTATTAAATGTTTGCGTGAATTTAAAATAAAAGATAAAATAATGAGTCTTTCTTTTGATAACGCTAGTAATAATAACACCGCGGTAGAGTGGTTTAAACGTGAATTAAAACCAATGTTCAACAGTGTGTTTTTTCACACTCGATGTGTCTGGCACGTTTTAAATTGAGTGGTACAAGATCATTTAGAACATATGGAATCATATGTTGAAAAAATTCGTACTATGCTTAGATTTATTGATTGTACCAAACAAAAAAGTCAAGATTTTTGAAAATTTGTGATCGCACAAGTTCAAAAAATATATGAAACTTCAATTTGATATGCATGTAAGATGAAACTCAACATATAAAATGTTAAAAAAAGTGTTTCAACAAAAAACAATTCTTATGGAATATTACACTGCGACAAATAATCATGATTTAACTGATAATGATTGGGACGTATTATTAAATTATATGAATTTATTAAAATATTTTTATATGGCGACTGTTTTTTTAACTAGTGTGTATTATGCAACTAGCTCGTTAGTAGTTGAAAATTTTGTAAATATCGCATAAAAACTTAATTATTTTAAGCAGCACTCCGGATGACTTCCTTTAATTAAAGTAATAGAAGAAAAAATTTTAAAATATTATAGAGAAATGTCTCCTACATTTTCATGCGCCGTCGCTTTAAACCAGTTATTCGCTATAAACGACATAGAAAATTTGATAGAAAAAATTAACGTTAACTTAGATATAAATTTAAGTTTTCATGACGTTGACGACGTAAGTATTACTAAATTTAATTCTGTTTTTATCGAATGTTTTAATTATTACGACAACTTATATGGCTCACGACCACGAGAAGAAATAACGCAACGTAGGACAAAAGATTCTTTTACAATTAAAATTTAGAATTTACTTCCAGGAAAAAAAGCACGTGCATCGAGTAGTTTAAACGAATTAGGATTGTATAAGAAAACACAATTTCGTGATTTTATGAATACGGAAGAGATCGAAAACTTCGATATCTTAAAATGGTGAAAAGGTAAAGCTAATATATATCCTATTTTGGTATGTATGTCCCGTGATTTACTAACAATTCAAACTAGTACAGTAGCTTCGGAGTCCACTTTTTCTCTCAATGGCAGGATTTTGAACAAGCGGAGGAGCCGACTAAAAGAAAAAACACTGGAACTATGCATCTGCTACAAGGATTATTTGAATGCTACAAAGAGGAAACAACACATTTCAGCATTGGAGGAGAGCTCGGAGGAAATTGAAGAGTAGATGGACAACCTGAATTTGTAAAAGTGTAATTTTCTTTTTTATTATTATTAAAAATAATAAATTATATTTTTTTCCTAATTTTATTTTGTAAAAGTGTAATTTTGATTTTTTAAAATTTCAATATTAATAAAAATTTTTTATTCGATTTTTTTTCAAGGTTTAATATTTAAAATAAAATGCTTTTTTTAAATACTAAGGTCCCGGGCCCCTTCCCTGGGTCAAAGCCCGAGCCCGGCCCGAGCCCGATAAAGGAAGGGACCGGGCTCGACCCGGTTTACAAAAGCCCGGGCCCGATCAGGCCCGGTCCGGGCCGGCCCGATCGGGCCTTTTGGACACGACTGCATGTAGCCCATAACATATCTCTCGGCTTTCAAAAAGAGTTTTTCCCCAATCCTAACTGAGGCTTGCGTTGCTTGATTGTCTAGCTCCTTGATTTCCTGCCAGAAAAACTTGTGGCATCGCGTTGTTGTCGCGTAAGCACATCGTGCTGCAAGACATCAAAGCGCTCTTGATTGGATGAAAAGATGGCGAGGAATGAGTGGGCGAGGGTACTCGATGGCTGCGGACAACCGAAAATGGTGGTAGCTCGGGAGGAAGAAGAGAGGGGAAGGTTCTGTATGTGGCATTAGAAGCTCAATGATGTGCGCGCAATGAGCTTAGAAGCTAATGATGTCTTCCATATTAGAAATAAAAATGAGCTTGTAGATAAAAATGAGTAAATAATTACTCAAATGATTGATTAATTAATAAAACTGACTTGGGAGACAGTGTGGAACTGTAGGTGGAGTGGGCATACAGATAGAGACAGTGTGGAGTCAACTCAAATCTGCTGCAATCCAAGGAAGGGTGATGTGTAGAGGCCAGAGGAGATGCCAGTGGAGACGTGCGGATGACCATGAAGGCAGCTGGAAGTAATATTTGCGGGAGAGGAATCCCATCGGCGTGTGGGGATTGACGTCGAGGAGCACTAAAGGGTGCGTCGAGAAGGATGAGGAGAGCGATTTGGGGTGGAATCAACAATGTCTTTGATCTGCGGTGGAAGACGGGGAGATCGTCGAGGAAGATGCACCGTATAATTTGTGGCCTCGACTACTTGCAAGAGACTTTGACAGAGGTCTGCCATCGATGAAGTCGCTGCAAGGTTGCAGTTGTGCTCGCAGGGATGAAAAAATGGCTATCGCGAAGCTGTGGAATGGAGGAATGACTGCTACGATTCTTGAAACTGTCGATTATTCATGAAATGGCATCAATAGTGTTGTAGGGGAAGAAGGAACAAGTATCTCTGATACCAAGTTGTTATGGGCCTACTTGGAGGTTGTCAGAGGAGTGGCTGTAAGTGGAGATGATGGTGGCGAAGATACTTTGGAGCCTTGACCACGGCTTTCTAAGCGGGGCTTGCTCGTTAGAGGAGAGAGCTTCCAAGGATCTCACAACAAGGGATAAGGAATTAGACTTGATTTCATTCTTCCCCCATACAAACATGCTCATGCCTTTATATAAGCTTACAATAGACTAAAAGAAAAACAACAATTATAACATCTACTAAAGATAATAATAATAGTTAACTAGGCCCTGTCTTTGAACCTCATAACACAAACATAACGTCTACTAAATATGGATAACCATAAATGACTAGATAAATGGGCATGTATTCCAAAACAAAACCACTACCGACCGACCTGGCATAGCTTGGCCAATCCTGGTTAGACCTGTCGCACTTGTCGCTCGCAGGCATCTCCAGGCTACACCCTATGAAACTTCAGGGGCTTCTTCGAGGGACACTCGTGGTACTGATGATCGACAGTGAAGCAAACCACAACTTCATTTCAATGGACCTCGTGACTTGTCTTCAGCTTCCCACCGATCCGAGTGCATCCTTTCTCATCCACCTGGGAAATGGTCAACAGTCCAGAATGGGCAGTCTCTATCACGGCCTTCCTTTTTTTGTGGGCACCTACAGTACGATAATGGATTTTTACGCCTTTCCTCGGGGTAGCGTAGACACTTGTGGGGATGCCTCCTTACAACGCCTTGTGGTCTCCACATGCGCGACTTAGCAGTTAACACACAACCTCCATGGATTTCCAGGCTTATTGTGGCAACTCACTCTGACGGCCGATCACAGACCGCGGGCCCAAGCTGCCCCTCCCCTGAGCTCTCACTTTTCTCGACCAAGTATAAAGATATCTTCACTCCAGTAATGCCCATCCCACTGCCCCACTGATCATTCCATTCTGCTTTACGAGGGCACCAAAGCGATCTCGGTTCGTTCTTACTGATATGGACATATTCATAAGGATGAGATCGAGCGTCTCGTGTCTGATATGTTGGCGTCCAACCTTATCTGTATCAGTGCTAGCCCCTTTTACAGCCTGATCCTTCTTGTGCGGCTGCGTTGATTATCGGGAGCTCAACAAACTCATTGTGCCCTATAAACACCTCATACCAATCTTCCCGGAGCTTTTAGACGAGTTGAGCAGCGCTGTCATTTTCTCCAAGATCGATATCTGCTCTGAATACCATCAAATCTGGGTGTGTGCCTCAGATATTCACAAGACAGTGTTTCAAACTCATGATGGGTACTACGAGTTTCTGGTCAAGCCCTTGGGCCTGACAAATAGCCCGACTACTTTTCAGGCAACTATGAATGACATCTTTCGTTCGGTACTACGGAAGATGTTTTTTTGTTTTTTGATGATATTCTTGTATATAGACTGACCCGACAGGACCATTTGCGTCATTTGGAGCTTATTTTGGCGACCCTACGGCAGCATTCACTAGTCGCCAACTTGAAGAACCGTGCATTCAACCAACACGATATTTTATACAAGGGACGTACGGTGTTGGCTCGGAGAGTGGTCATGGACCTGGACAAGGTCCGGGCGATTATGTAGCGGTCGCAACCTCGTACAACGCAGGATGTCTGGCCATTCATGGGTCTGACTGGCTATTATCGTCGGTTCATTCGTGATTACGCCACTTTAGCTCTGACACTTGCACGCTTGCTTTGAAAGTCCGCCTACACCACCTTCAATGAAGCAGTTGTCTCCTTCTCGGCCTTACAGAAGGCCTTAGTAACCACCAGTTGTTGTAAGGCCTGCTTCATGGACGGTCAATGAGACGAATTCGCTATCTCTCCAGTCAAGTGCAACGTAAATAACAGCTATGTCCCGGCTCGTGTGGCAAGAGGCACCTACATTATAGAGTGAGGTGGTATCCAATCCAACACTGCGAGCCATCAGTGACGGTCTCCATATAGATGTGTTTGTGTTCCCTCCATATCCTTGTGGGAGCGGCTATTATATTGGGGGTGCATGGTGCTTTTGGCTTTATCTCCCAGCATTCCACGCTTTCTCGCCGAGTACCACACCACACCAACCGTTGTCCACGTCGGTGCCTTCCACACCTATCGTCGCATAGTTGTGGCCCTTTATTGGAGGGGCATAATATGCCATGTAGAGGATTTTGTTGCTGCTCGCTTTGTCTGCCAACGCTCCAAGTATGAGGCCACGTTTTCGGGGGGGGGGGGGGGGGGGGGCTCTTGCAACCCTTGCCCCTACCCGACCTCATTTGGGAAAATTTGGCAATGGACTTCATTATGTGGTTTCCACGCTCCTCAGGGTACGACAACATGCACGTTTTGGTGGACCGTCTGTCCAAGTACGGTCACTTCCTTCCACAAAGACATCCTTTTACAACACCGCTGGTTGTTGTTGCCTTTATTTCGGGAGAAGTACACATCCATGGATTTCCCCGCTCGATCGTTAGTGATCGTGATCCAGTCTCCATTAGTGACTTTTGGCAGAAATTATTCAAGTTACAGGGGACGCAACTCCGGATAAATTCGGCGTACCATTCACAGACAGATGGCCAATCCGAGGTCCTAAACCATGTCTTAGAGAAGTTTGAGTAAATTTTTTTATTAAACTATGTGATTGTTTGAGTAACGATGTATTATCCTTACAAGATGAGGATTCCGACAATCGAGTCATGGATCAGATGAGAGGGGTGGATCCTCTACTGAGAAGCGGTTATTATGTTGGGACGTTCGCTTTGGCATAAGGTGATAAGGATCCCCAGAGTTTTAAAGTGGATCCTTACATGAACTCTCCTGACTAGGGAGAGCACTGAGAGGCCGCAACAATACATATATATATACATGTATATATATATATACATGTATATATATATACATGTATATATATACATGTATATATATACATGTATATATATCTATACATATATATATCTATACATATATATATATATATATATATGTATACATGTACATATCTATACATATATATATATATAAATCTCTGTGTGTGTGTGTATAGAGATGTATATGTATATATCTATACATATATATATGTATACATGTATATATATATAGATATATATATGTATATATGTATACATATATCTATACATATATATGTATACATGTATATGTATACATGTATATGTATACATGTATATGTATACATGTATATGTATACATGTATACATGTATATGTATACATGTATACATATACATGTATACATGTATACATATACATGTATACATGTATACATATACATGTATACATGTATACATATACATGTATACATGTATACATATACATGTATACATATACATGTATACATATATATGTATAGATATATATATATATATGGTTTGGAATATATAGGCTCAAGCTTTTTTAACCTTAAAAAGCTTGAGTTGGTTCTCCCATAATATATGTCGGAATTAGGCAAATAATATATGCATTTTGTAGCCAAGAACGAGATCTACAACTTTCATGTTGAACATTTTTTCCAAAGTTTGCATGGTTTGGCCGGAATCTGGCCCGAAAGATTGTTGGCTCGAATTTTGAAATTTATTATTATTATATTTATTTCGAGTCAACAACCTTTCAGACAAGATTCCAGTCAAACCGTGCAAATTTTGAAAAAATGTTCAGCATGAAAGTTTTAGATCTCGTTCTTGACTACAAAATGCATGTATTATTTGCATAATTCCGACATGTATTGTGAGAGAACCAGCTCAAGTTTTTTTTGCTAAAAAAAGCTTGAGCTTATATATATAATTCTGATATATATATATATATATATATATATATATATATATATATAATTTATTAAAAATTTTCATTTATTATTTAGCTGATAATTGTATTTTTTGTTATGAGAAAACTAAAAATCAAATGGTGTAGATCTCAATATCTTTATATAAAAAAGGATAAAGCTATCAAATTCCCAAAGTTTGACGAGTATTTGAATGTTCCATAGTTGTGACAATCTCATACATATTCTCTGCAATTGATTCTTACATATTTCACTCTCAGAATAGAAGGATAAGCTTATCTTGGGCATGGCTGCTTTTGGAAATTTCTAAATGTACAGAAAGTCATATTTGAAAAAGAGAAACAGAAGGTAATACTTCTGACAGTGCCTTATTGACAGCATTATTAAAAGAATCATTATTGTCAGCTGATCAGAAATTAAACAAATTGATCAGCTTGAGGTAGAGAAACAGAAAGTCTGAAACTTAAAAGAAGTCTTGTTGTCCGCAAATCAGTGAAGAAGAGAGGAAGAGAAGCCGTAAATCAGAAAGGAAGAAAGAAAGAGAAGTCGTGGATCAGAGGGGAGGAGAAGAGGTCAAACTGCAGATCAGAGAGGAAGAGAGTCAAAGGCACATAAACCCTTAAATCAAAGAAGAAGCCTTATTGCCAGTAATATAGAACTTAACAGAATCCACAGTGCTAGTAAGATGAAGCTTAGTAGACACACTGCCGATGCCGAGAAGAGAAGCTGAAGAAGGGAAGAAGAGATTCGAGAATCAGAAGCCGTGGAACCAGAGAACCCGAGAGGCCACGTAACAAGAGAATCGGAGAAGTCACAAAGCCAAAGAAGCCGTGGATCAGAGATGAAGAGAGGAATATAATCGAGAACCATAGCATGATAATAAGGCAACTCATCGTCGTCAAAGGGTCCAAATGAAAATAAAATCAGGGTTTGGTTTAAAAACCAAACTTTGATTTAATTTAAAAATAATAATATGCGCCCGATTTATCGGAAGATATTTTGAAAAATGTCATTTTTGTGTAAAATGTAGAAAACAGACGTTTCCTCCACAAAACCAACATGTCAGACACACCAGCCGGCATATACAACACCGATAACTACCAGTAAGACAAGCATAATAGGGCAGGGCTCTAATGATTAATAAATGTTATATTATATCAGAAGTAAAAGAAAAACCAGGCCTTACAAAGCGTTTCAAACGACTTATAATAAGTTATAGTGGTTATGGATACTGACGTGCTTTCAGCTCTCACGTGTCCCTTAAATTTTGAGAAACTTTAAAATGTTAAAGAAGTCAGATTAGCCCATAGGTATATGAGAATATGAATGAGGATAGAAATGATGTTCTCATAGCAAGGAGACAAAACAGTGATCAGCAAAGAGAGAAAATAGAAATGACCATATTCTTCTTGAGATGATTGGAAAGTTCTTGCTTTTACCTGGTGTGTCTTTGTATTGTCTGTATCAGAAGGAAATGAGCCTGTTGAACACTTCCTATGCCTTCACACAAATACAATATTGAAAACAGTCAATAAAAGAAATGAAAAGCATACTAAACCTTTTAAAAAATTGATTAACTGAATGCGAGGAAAAGGTACTAAGGAAGCTTATATTACTATAAAAACCACCAAAGAAAATTACTAAGAAAACATAATCCAAAGCTTAATACTAACCTTTCAATCTGCACTTGAAGTTCATTGTATTTTACTATATCTTCCTGATGACTAAGCCTTTCCACCTGAAGCTCATAATCCAAGGTTTCAGACTTTGCACGTAAATGGCCCACTTCAGCCTCCAGTTCCTCCTTCCTGGACTCCAAAGTTTTGTAGGATTCAGCCATACATTTCAACTGAGTCGTTGCTAAGCTGTTTGATTTCTGACAAATAGCTAGTTCTGATTTAATCTCGGTGAGTTCTTGCTCAACTTGTCCCAAGTTAGATTTTGTGTAATCCAGCATTTTTCTGCATCCAGCCAAATCCACTTCAACTTTCTCCTTCTCCAGTTTCAGGGTCTCAAAATCATCCAAAGAGAATACTGGAAAAGAGGAAGAATGAGTAATCAATGAGGAAGCTCTTGATATATTCTCTCTCGATAGTTTGTGTTGAGCTACTTCGTTCTCTAACAAAGTCTCCTTGTCTATAAAATCAGGACCATTACACCCTGCGTTGTTTGCCTTTGGTGTCACCACCAAATTAGTGTCATCAAGTAAAATATGGATTAAATCTAGAACAAAATCATGTGAATTTGTATTGTTGCAGACCACCCTATCTTTATAAGAAAAAAACTCCTCAATCTTCTTACTTAGATCAATTATACCAGTGGACTTGTTAGACTGAACTTCAGTGTCTTGTTTGCATAGTTTTACAAGGAATTCATGATTATAGGAGATGGCATTCTTCAAATCATGATCAGAAACATCATAAAATTCTGTGTCATTGTTCCTAGAAGAGATCCCAACATCAGTAATTTCACAAACACCTTGTTGACAATGAGATTGTTCGCTTATTACCTCGGTGAATTCATTTCCTTCTTGAATAACATGCCCAATATCCTCAAGAACCTGTTTCATATTATTTTCTTGTGGTTGAGTATCTAATATTGAAATTATTCTTGATTTAAGTTTCAAGACTGGAATGTCCTGTTCCTTTGAAGCATGCTCTGGAGTCGAATTTGGTGATGATTCAGAATCAGAACTTCCTTGTTTCTTAGCGTCCCCAGCACAATGATCCAGAGGAAGGTTGCCATTCTTCCCAAGTTTCGCATCATCTGATTTTATCATATCAACATTGGGCTCTGTTGATAGGCATGCTAACCTCTCCATCTCCAAGAAATCATCCACAAGTACCAAATTATGTAAATTGTCTGCCTTGTTATCATTAACATCTTTCTCCATCATGTTATGTGACATCTCGGAGATTAATGCAGTTGCACATGAGTCTGAATAACTCATTTCCTCATCAATACCATCTTCAGACATGGAGGTCAAGCTCGGTGGATTGCTTTCATTTTCAAAATGAAAATCAGTGCTCAATTTTGAATGACGTGCGTGTTGATTAAGAAGTAGCTCGTGTGCTTCCATGCTTCGGAATTTGCTTACTTGTTTAGCACACATTTTTCTTAAAGCTTGTAGCTCACGGTGACGGTTGGATAGTGCCTCCTTAAGAACTTTTGTTTCTTCATCCATTTCCAGTAAACGAGATGTGAGAAACTCATTTTCCTTTTGAATAAGCTGAGTATTTTCAAGGGAAAAGTCATATGTCAAGGCATTATGTGAACCAGATCCCTTACCAGGAGACTTTCGCAGTCTGGTTTCCCCATATTCTCTACCCAAATTTTCAACTTCTAGCTTCATTTGAGCTAATGCAGCAGGCCCAGGTAACCTCTTTCGAACAAGACCACGCAACCTCTGGCACTCAGCTTCTAGTTTCGCGACCTTTTTGACATCTTCCAAGTGTTGCTTGTTCCCCATTTCTGCAGAGTTCATAATCATATTTTTCTCTTCAATGCGAATCTCAAGCTCCTTGGCAACAACATGAAGCTCATACTTCATTGAACTTATTTCTCGTTCGCAAGATTGTATATTGTTCTTCCACACCTCAACCTGTGCATCTACTTGATATTTTTCTTCACTAACCTTCATCAGCAAAACTGAGAGTTCTTGAAGAGATCTTGAAAGAGCGGAATTGTCAGAAGATGCTTTCATTAGCTCTTGCTCGAGATCGATGATTTTGGCTTCAAGATCAGCTTTGACGATTTCCCATTGCTTCGTCTTTGTAAAGACCACGTCGTGTATCTTTTTTTCTCCTTCTTCCTTCACATTGCGTAACTGCTTCATGCACTCCTTTATAGCACCATCAAGATGATAAGACCTTTCTTCAGCAGCGATCTTCAGTGATGTAACAGATTCAAGCTGCTGTTTCAAAGCTAAAGCCTCATCCTCAGCCTTTTCCCATCCTAAAACAAGAAGAATCGTGGGAGTCCATAAAAGTCATCAGCATTTAGAACTGTAGAAATGGAGAAAGCCAACCTTGTATATATGTCCACTTGATACAAATACAAAGAATGAGTACATATATATAGATGAGAGAAAGAGAGAGAAAAGTCCTATACACAATGTGGGACTAAAGAGAGGAGAGAAAAAGCAATAAATGCTATCCAAATGGGTCTAAATGTTAAGTGGGCTTTTCCAACACCCCCCGCAAGCTGGAGCGTATAGGTCATATGCACCCAGCTTGGACAAACATTGGTAGAACAGAGTGCTTGATAAGGCCTTTGTGAGGATGTCGGCAACTTGATCAGTTCCTGGAAACATGCTTTAATTCAAGTTTCTTCAGTGAACCTTTTCACGAACAAAGTGACAGTCAACCTCGATATGTTTTGTGCGCTCATGAAAGACCGGATTCTTTGCGATGTGTATGGGCGGCTTGACTATCACAAAAAGAACAGCAGAGGAGGGGAGTTTTACTCCCAGGTCAGTGAGGAGACTTTCAAGCCATGTGAGTTCTGAAACAACTGAGGCCATCGATCTGTATTCAGCCTCTGCAGAGGAACGAGCTACCACAGCTTGTTTCTTACTCTTCCAAGTAATAAGATGCCCACCAAAATACGTACAGAACCCACTAGTTGACCTTCGATCGTCCAGGGAACCCGCATAGTCGGCATCAGAATAGGCAACCAATGCGGGAGCAGAGTCGGAGGTTTTGTAAACCAGCCCTTGGCCTGGAGCTCCCTTAAGGTATCGGAGAATCCGTTCAACCGCTTGGAGATGAGAAGCCCGGGGGGCATGCATGAACCTACTGACAACCCCAACTGCAAATGATATATCTGGCCTTGTGACTGTTAGATAGATCAACTTGCCCACAAGGCGTCGATAGTATTCCGGGTTCGGAAGTAGCAAATCGTCATCCGAAGCATGAGCACATAATTTGTGATTTGCCTCCATCGGGTACATGCTGGCTTGCAACCAGACTGACCAGCATCTTTGAGAAGATCGAGACAGTACTTTCGTTGGGAGAGTACCAACCCGTCCGGCCGCCGGGCGATCTCGAGACCAAGGAAGTAGCGAAGTTTCCCCAGATCTTTAGTCTGAGAAACAGTGCTCAGGTGTTGTTTGACGTCTTGAATCCCCTTTGAGTCATCCCCAGTGAGAAGGATGTCGTCACATAAACCAACAGAAGAACGGTGCCAGTGGCCCGGTGTCGGGTAAAGAGGGAGAAATCTGCAGAGCTCCGAGTGAACCCCATGTCCCGAACCACCTTGCTAAACTTGTCAAACCACACGCCCGTGGGGACTGTTTGAGACCATAAATTGACTTTTTGAGAAGACAGACCCGAGACTCCCCCGTGGTCTCAAACCCGGGCGGTTGGCGCATGTAGACAGTTTCCTGAAGGTCGTCATTCAAAAAGGCGTTCTTGATATCAAGTTGATGAAGAGGCCAGCGGCGGTGTACCGCGACGGAGAGAAGAACGCGGACAGTGTTAAGCTTGGCCACCGGAGAGAATGTTTCCTCATAGTCGAGGCCCTCCTGTTGTGTGAAGCCCCGGGCCACAAGACGGGCCTTCAGACGGGCAATAGTGCCATCCGGAGCATGCTTGATGACGAAGACCCATTTGCATCCAACCGGGTGCTGACCGGGAGGTAAGGGAACCAAGACCCAGGTCTGGTTGGCCCAAAGGGCCGTCATTTCTTCGTCCATGGCAGCCCGCCAGCCAGGATGGTGAAGCGCCTCCTGCAAAGAGTTAGGGACTGAAACAGAAGATAAGGAGGTGGCAAGGTGAAAGAAGAGAGGGGAGAGGCGATGGAGCGAGACGTAGTTCGCCATCGGATGAGCGGTGGAGACGAGAGCCGGAGCAGCAGGGAGCAGAGCACCAGAGGAAGCCGACTGCAGAGGACCACAGAATGAGGAGAGCGACGAGATAGACCCGGATAACCGGAGG